>JADRCH010000228.1:1130127-1140389 GCA_019843965.1 Rhynchomys soricoides | reverse complement strand
CCTCCTCCTCCTCCTCCTCCTCCTCCTCCTCCTCCTCCTCCTCCTCCCCCTCTTTCTTTTGAGACTGGGTCCCTTTATGTAGCCCTGGCTGTCCTAGAGCTCACTATGTAGGCCAAGCTGGTCTTGAACTCACAGAAATCCTCCTGCTTCTGCCTCTGTCTCCAAGTGCTTGAAATAAGGGCATATGCCACCACACAGGGCTAATCACATTTTCACCCACACACAGAAGACAAAGAGAAACAGAGACACAGAAAGAGAACAGGTAAAGTCCCCCTCCCACCCAGTGACATACCTTTACCTGCAAGGCTCTACCTCCTAAGGGTCCTAAAATCTTTCCCCAACAGAACCATCAATAAGGGATCAAGTGTTCAAATAAACAAGCTATGATGAACATCTCTTATTCAAATGACCACAGTACGGGACAAGAGCAAGTTAAAGACGGTAAGATTGTCCTGGAGAGATGGCTTTGCGGTTAAGACTGCTTACCACTTTTGCAGAGGATCAGAGTTCAGTTCCCAGCAACTGTGTCAGGTAGCTCACCACATCTGTGACTTCAAATCCAGGGAGATCTGTTGCCTCTATCATGGGCAAGAACCTCGTACATTGTGCAGATCTATACACAGATGCACATATACATGTGCATAATTTACAAAGTAAATTTGTAACAATTACAAATTGTTATTGAAAATAAACAAAATATATTTTTAAAGGATTTATTTTGGCTCACGGTTTGAAGGAGTACAATCCACGAGAAAGAATGGCAGAAGGGATTAGGACTTGGAGACAGTGTTACACTGTCTTTCTGTGTCTGTGTGTCTCTCTGTGTCTCTCTCTCTGTCTCCCTCTCTCTATGTCCCTCCATCTCTCTCCCCTCTCTCTCTGCCTCATGGTCCCTCCCTGCAACCCCCATTACACTCAAATCTCTCCCCTTTCCCTTCTTAGCTTAGTATGGAATACCTCCATAGACACACCCAGGGTGTGTCTCATAAATGATTTTGTTGGGGGCTGGTCTGGTGCTGCTATGAATCAGATGCTAAATGCCAGCCCCCAGGATCTGGTTTCAGTCTAGACACACATGTTCTCATGTACACTGAACCATGTGTAAACTTGCTTCCCTATGTTCTATGAGTGGTTAAATCAAGGTGGTTGACAGCTAATTACTGGGGAAAATAGAACTAGGTGGGGCTTTGGTTACTGGGCTGGGGGTTGCAATTAGGGACTATGAGGCAGAGAGAGAGAGACAGAGACAGAGAGACAGACAGAGAAGAGAACAGGAGGTCTCCATTAGACAGGATGGACCATGAGCACAGGGCTGAGAGAAATGTACCCTGAGGACAGACTGCTGTACTTGGGGAGCACAACTGGGAAATAGCCAGTCTAGTGAGGAAAAATAGTTTAGGGGTAATTGCCCAGTAATTGTGGTAAAGCTAATTAAATAAGTTGATAGGACTCTGACTAGATGGTTGGGTGGCCGGCTGGGTTGTAGTAAGAACTAATAGAATTATTAAGTATCGTGCAACAACATGATTCTGAGTCCAGATGAATCTAAATCAAGATGATAAAGAAGAGGAACTATCATTGGGGCCAAATGTTTCTGTTTGGTTTTTCAGACAGGGTCTCACACTATAGCTTATGCCAACCAGGGACTAACTATATCACCCAGGATGATCTTGAACTCATGACAGTTCTCCTGCCTCAGCCTCTTGAGAGCTGGGATTACAGATGTGAACCACCACACCTGGCTCCAAATGCTTCTTTTGAAACTCGGTATAATGAAGGGATAAAAAGCAGAGATCAGGGCTGAAGAGATGGCTCCGTAGTTAAGGGCACTTCCTGTTCTTCCAGCGGACCCCAGTTCTGTTCCTAGTACCTATGTCAGGTGGCTCACAACCACTTATAACTCCAGATCCAGGTGGTCCGATGAGCTCTTCTGACTTTGGAGAGCATACACCACACACACACACACACACACACACACACACTCACACACACACTATATAGAGACTCTAAAAATTAACTGGGAATGTCGCAGGGAATGTCATAATTCCCATTCTTGCTGTAGGTGTGACTTTGAGCAAATCCTTGTATTCAAGATACAGATAATGGTACAGTGTAATTACTGCATGAGGAGCTTGGATGGCTGGGATATAGCTCACTGGTTGAACACTTGCATAGCAGGTCACAGGGCCCTAGGTACCATCCCCAGCCCTCTGGGGCCTGGATCATTATAACCTATTTATAAATATTAGAAATTTTGTTTTGATTTCTGTCCCACTTTATGGAAAGCCTGGTGTGCTGGTTAGTCATATGTCAACTTGACACAAGTATAGTGGATTGAATGAAAATGGCTCCCATAGGCTCATGGAAAGTGACACTATTAGGAGGTGTGGCTTCGTTGGGGGAAGTGTGTCACTGAGGGCGGGCTTTGAGGTTTCAAATGTGCAAGCCAGGTCCAGTGTCACTCTCTCTTCCTGTGCCCACAGATTCAGATGTGAAACTCTCAGCTCCTTCTTCAGCACCATGTCTGCCTGCATGCTGCCATGCTTCCTGCCATGATGTCAGTGGACTAAACCCCTAAACTGTAAGCCAGTCTCAAATGTTTTCCTAAACTGGGTGGTGATGGCAGCACAGTCATTTAATCCCAGCACTTAGGATGCAGAGGCAGGTGGATTTCTGAGTTCGAGGCCAGCCTGGTCTACAGAGTGAGTTCCAGGACAACCAGGGCTACACAGAGAAACCCGGTCTCGAAAAAAAAAAAAAGAAGAAAGAAAAAAGAAAGAAAGAAAAGAAAACAAAAAACAAAACCAAAACAAAATTATGAGAGTTGCCACAGTCATAATGTCTCTTTATAGCAATAGAAGCTCTAACTAAAATAACAAGCTAGAGTCATCAGAAAGAAAGGAGCCTCAATTGAGAAAATGCCTCCATAAGATCCAGCTGTAAGGCATTTTCTTAATTAGTGATTGATGGGGGAGGACTCAGTCCATTGTGGGTGGTGCAATCCCTGGGCTGGTGGTCCTGGGTTCTATAAGAAAGAAGTCTGAGCAAGCCATGGGGAGCAAGACAATGGCAACACCCCTCCATGGCCTCTGCATCAGCTCCTGCCTCCAGGCTCCTTCCTTGCTTGAGTTCCTGTCCTGATTTCCTCCAAAGATGAACAGCAATGTGGACGTGTAAGTCAAATAGACTCTTTCTCCCCAACTTGCTTTGGTTATGATGTTTTACCATAGTAATAATAATGATCCTAAGACCCCTGGCGGTTGGCAAATCCAGCAATCCTCCTGTTTCAGTACTCCCCACCCTCAGACCCCAATGTTAGAGTCACAAGTGTGTGCACAGCCAGATCTAGCTTTTTCTGTGGTTTCTGGGATTTGAACCTCCACATCCATTCACAGGAGACCCTCTTGCTGTCTCAGAATCTGTTTTTTTAACAGAACCACGCGTGACTTGTATACACGATGAGAAGCGTACACTGTGTACAGGACATTACCTTGATAGGAGCAGTTTGTGACTCTGGATCCCCTTGTCCTATCAAACTCCAAGTGAAGAACCTAGTTGATTTTTGTCTGACTGGATCCTTAGGTTGGGGACATTGCTTACAAATCAATGAATTCTGAGCTCGAAAAGACCCTTAAAGATAGAATTTCTTCTTCTTTTTTCCATTTCTCAGTCCATTTCTTTTTTAAACAGATTTTTACTTTATGTGCATATGTGTGTGCCTGAGTGTGTGCATGCACACCATATGAGTGCAGTAACCTCTGATGGTCAGAAGAGGGCAGCAGACCCCGTGGAAATGGAGCTACAGGTGGTTTGTGAGCCGTTGTGGGGGGACTGGGAAGTGAACCTGGGTCCTTTAGAAGACCAGTCTTAATGACACAGCAGTCTCATTAGCGTCTTCTTTCTTTTGCTAAAACAGAACTTCCCCTTATTTGTTTTATTTGTGGTGTGTGTACGTGCGTGTATGTGTGTGTGTGTGTACACTTGTGTGCACATGTGTTCATGTCACTGCATATGTGGAGGTCAGAGGGTAACTTGGAAGAGTCTGTTCTTTCCTTCCCTCCAGGTGGATTCCAGGGGTTAAACTCAAGCAGTCATGCTTGGTGGCAAGCCCCCTTATACACTGAGCCATCTTGCTGGGCTCCTCTTTTCTCTTCGCCCATTGCCTCTTTTTCTCTCTTCCCCCTCCCTTTTTCTTTTCCGTGAATCCTGTGTCTACCTGCTGAGGGCTGGAGAATGTAATGTTTTCTTCCTGTCTTCTTCCCTGGGGAAAACAAGTCAGTAATATCTGTTTTGTTGTAGTTTGAGAGCTGACACTTAGCTTTGACCACCTGCAAGGTTGTTGTAAGTTGACCTTCCCTCAGTTTCCTTGTCTGTAAAGTGGGAGTACTTTCACCTGGTCAGTGTCAACCTGGGTAGGTTGATATAAGGATGAGTTTGAAACATTATATGTGAATATGTTCCCTCGGATGACAAAAGAATATTAAAATCTAAAAATGCAATTATTTACTTGCTGCCTACCACGGGGTGTTGAACACTGTAGTTGTCGCAAAATTAGGCAGAGTCCGAAGAGCATGGTCCTGTGGGAACGGCTTTAATTATGGCCACCAGATGGCAGCAAAGAGCAGGTTTCCCTATGAGGCTTCCACTGCAAGCTTAATGGGATCCAAAGGCAGAATAAAATGGTTGATGGCTCTCCCTGGTTTCTATCGCGTTCACCATCCCTCATGGGCTCCTCTCTGTCTCCACAACACTTCCTTAGCCCAAGAGCACTTAGATATTCTTCTTCTACCAATTCTTTCTATGGGAATGATTTTTAAACACACATTCAAGGGCAAATTAGAATTAATGGCAAACCCTGTTTACAGCCTGTAGTTAATGTGGACCGTCAATAAAAATTGAACCTGGGGGGATTTATGAAATACATATTTATGAGGCAACAGGGAAATATGAAAATATTTAAACAGATTATTTAAGATCCAGGTTCCTCTCCCGAGGGGATGTATCCATTACCCATTCAATAAATATTTGTTCCTGGCTTGGGAATAAAGATACTTTTTTTATTTAAAAGACAGAGTCTCTCTATTATGTAGCTCTGAATGTCCTAGAACTTACAATGTATACCAGGCTAGCCTCAAAATCCTAAAGACTTCTGCCTCCTGAGTACTGGGATTAAAGGAATGCACCACCACATTCTTTATTTATTTTTTTTTTTAATATTAGTTTTTGATATTAGCTAAGCATGAGGGGAACCATGGTGGTGTATTATGGGGTGACAATATTTGGAGGGGTCAGGACAGTCTCCCTGGCAACGTGTTCCTTGTGGTGAGATGCAAGAGTTGGCTATGCAAAGGAGCACACAGAGCCCTCCAGTCTGAGGGAACAGGGCTCTTGATGGTCCAATGAAGCCCGTGTAATTTTACATTCGTTTGATTGAGAAGATAAATAATGGAAGGCTAAATCATGACTCAAGGACACTTAGCTGTCACCATGCCATCCGCACGTATTTTGAAGACTTATGTGTGCTCAGAGAAGGCATCATTCATTTCTTCCAAGAGTGCTAAGTGGATTTCACAGAGTCCTTATGACAATGTTGTGACCATCACCCCTGGATCACACAGGGTTCAGTCATTATCCCAAAAAGGCTGCTCCTGGGACAATGGTTCCTTTCCTACAGACTCTATCTTAACAGGTCAGAATGGCCCTTATGAAGTATGTCTGTTTTAACCATGTATTTCTTGGCTCTGTTCCTATTCTCCATCCCCCATGTTCATGACACTGAGTGCTCCGAACCTGGAGCCATTGAGGTGGTCTGAATTAAAATGGCCTCCATAGGCCCATAGGGCGTGGCCTATTAGGAGGTGTGGTCTTGTTGGAGGAAGTATGCCCCTGGGGGTGGGCTTTGAGGTTTTAGATGTTTAAGCCAGGCCCAGTGTCTCTCTCTGTCTGCTGCCTGGGGATCCAGATGCAGAACTCTCAGCTACCTCTCCATCACCATGTCTGCCTGTGTACTTTTAAACTGTAAGCCAGCCCTAATTAAATGTTCTCCTTTATGAGAGCTGCCTTGGTCATGGCATCTGTTCCCAGCAATAGAACACAGACTAAGACACTTGAGGACCAGAGTCACTGTGGGCAGAGTTCAGGAATCCACAAATTTGGGTAGAGGAAGAGGAACTCATTTCTTTGCACCAATTTTTAGCTGAAACTTGAGGTTTCCCCTTCTCTTATGAATATAGAGCACAGATCACGGGGTGTTCTCAAAGCCTTTGTCTTTGCCACCAAAATTCACAGATGTCTGTGCGTGGCAGGGCTAGCTGGTAATGACATCTCAGAATTCAGTCACCAGCACTCAGAAATGATGTTGGTTTTTAGATCAGCACCTGTAATTTTTTTTTTTTTTTAGTGTTTTAGTAAAGAAAAAAATGTATTACTACACCCCAATATGGTTTTGTAAAGATTCTGGATTTTAATGTAATTGTCTATTTATAACCTTGTTTTAGGTCAGACATTGTAGAAGAATTTTAATCTAGCAAGATGGCTGCTCCAGTATGGAAATCACATCTAAAGGCCTTCTAGGTCTGTGTTATATTGCTGGAATAACATACCTTTAAGCCCTCTGGCTGGCTGGAGTACAGATACACCCTTAGTGTATACCTTTAATCCCAAACAATGTAGGTAAGATTAGTTTTTAGAAGGAAGCAGCCATGTTTGAAACTGACCTTTAAGTGGAGGGCAGTTCTGTTCAGTTCATGCAGTCAGTGTAGTCCAGTTTGTAGAGCTCAGAGGCAGTTTTTCCAAGCAGAGCAATTCAGTAAGAAGCCAAGAGAAGCCAGTTTGAATCTGTCAGTTTGGAGAGGAGTTTGGGCCACGACAGCTAAGTTGAACCAGGCAGCCAGAGTTCAGAAAGAACTAGAAAGAGTGAGCTTATTCAGCAGTAAAAGCCTCCGAGACTACAACTACATCTGGTGAGTAAAAAAGTTACTTTTACAAAGCATTTAAAACCATTGTTAGGAGGACAGTTCTTCAGCTTCACAAGGTACCAAAGGAACACCATGCCTAGGAAAGGTGAAGAAACTCTTCTGGGTGGCAACTCTCATCTCTGGGTAGACTCAGAGCCTCATGGCTTTATGCACCTGGGGCACCTTTTGTCTTTGTGAGTCCTTCTTCCATACATGATAACTAGAATTATGTCTTACAATTGTGTTTGTATATAAAGATGAATGCCAGCCAGGTGTGGTGGTACACACCCTTAATCCCAGCACTTGGGACAAAGAGGCAGGCAGATCTCCATGAGTTTGAGGCTAGCCTGGTCTACACAGTGAAATTTTGTCTAGAAAAAGAAAAAGAAAAAGAAGGCAAATACCGTCCAGACTGGATCCACTTTGTTTCATTTGTTTGTTTTCTTCTGCTCTCTAAAGCAATTAAAACATTTTTGTTGTCTCTCTGCATCTGCTCTGCCGGGTGGAGAACTTGGCCTTGAATGAACTCGTTCTTTTCCATTCTTCAATGGTATATCCCAGTGATACTTGTGTCTCCATCCTCTGTCTGTCTGTCTGTCTCATATGTATGTGTATGTGGTAGGAACCCTTGTACATGCTAAGCAAGTGTTCAATCACTTGACTATACCTCTACACCTTTGTTTTTTGAGATGAGTTCTTGTTATGTAGCCCAGGCTGGACCTAAACTTACTGTCTAACACAGGCTAGATCCTCCTGTCTCAGAATCCTGAGTAGCTGGGATTATAAGTAAGTACCACCATATCCAACCCTATCATCTGTCTTGAGTGACCATTCAATCACTCTCAAAACATCCCTTCTGACTGTCCCCGTGGCATCTTAAATCCATCTAACTGTCTAACATATCACGAGTAGTGATGGACCCAAAGGCAATGTGTGACTCCTTCATCCCTCTCCCTCACTTTCCACATGCCATCAAACAAGTTCTGTTAATTCCATTGCTAATACCCCGTGCAAGCCCTATATAGCTTTACCCATTCCCAGTTCTAGTGACCCACTTCAGGTTTGACTCCCTTACCAGGGATTTTCCCATGGCTGCTTCTTACCTCACTTGTCTCCAGAGTCCTCGTACTGGAATCCCAGGTTGATCACACCCCATCCTTCCTTGGACCAATCCTTCTCATCTACATTGACAAAATCTTCAGCTGTGGAGTTTAAGAGAAGCACAGCTTATGGAGCCTAATTCATTTGCTTTTGGATGTGGGTAGACAATTCCTTGTGGCGGGTCCTTTGTAGGAACAGTTCTTGGAGAAACACATAGATGCCAGCTACGCACAGTACTGTGTTCAATTTTTTTTCCTGGACTGGCTCCCATGTAAATGATTTTTTTGTCTCAAACACGTACCCACCTCCCACACTTCTCCACCTTTATCCATGCCCCATGTCTCCAATGTCTTTATTTCCCTACCTGATGAAGACCTTACCTATTGGGGTTCAGTTCAAACGCTCCATATTTCAAGTCACTCTTTGACCCCCTCCAGATATAAATCATTGTTACTATCTCTATATCTCTACACCACGGTGTACAACTTTGGTATAACATTGTTGTGTGTAGCTTTTTACTACCCTGCCTAAGCTCCGGGAACAGGTCATGATACCAACCCCCACTCAGCTTCCCCTGAATCCATGAATAAAAGACACACACACAGTTGTTTGTTTTCAACTTGCCTTTGGATACAATTGCTGGGCGCTGCTATCTCCTGCCTGGAAAACTTATTAATATTCTTATCTCTACTTGTCCCCCCCTGCCCTAAACTTTAGTTGCTAGGATACGTACAGTCCCAGCTAAACATCTCTGACCACCTGCTTGTAGGAGCAGCCACAGGTTTCCACTCCTCCTGAGACCTCACGTGGCTGCTTGGCATTTCTCTTTCCAAAGCATGGTGAACTCTCCTCTCCTCCCTTGTGTCTGTCTCTTTTCCTCCAAGGACCTGGAAGTCCCTCCTATTCCTCCTGCCCAGCAATTGGCCCATGGCTTCTTTACTGACAGATTAAGAACCAGTTAAGACCTTAGCATCAGAACCACCCTACATAACATTAACATTCTTATTATACTTAGGCAGGTGAGTGGGAGAGATGCTCAAACTATGTTGACTAGAACTCTAACGACTGAAATTCTATGATAGTCAAAGTTGACTGTCAACTTGCTTAGATTGAGAAGCACTTTCAAGCTTACTAAAGAATACCGTTGGGGTGTTGGTAGGTGCATTTCAAGTCTTCTCGAATGGGTAGGCTCATCCTGAGTGTGGGTAATGCCACTGCACAGGCTGGGGACCTGGATGCAGATAAAGAACAAAAGGGGGAAAGCCAACAAAGACAGCATGATGGTGAGCTTTGTCAATTTTGTCAACACAGCCTAGATGATCTGGGAAGAGTCTCAGTGAGGAATTGTCTATGTTGGGTTTGCATTTCTGTGGGGGATTATCTTCATTAAATTAACTTATATGGGAAGACCTCGCCCACCGTGGGCGGGGCCATTCCCTACTCAGAGGAACCTCTACTGTGTGCGAGTAGAGAAATAAAGCTGAGAGCGAGTAAGCAAGGATGCATGCTTACATTCCTTTCTCTCTGTCGTGATTAGGGATGGGATATGTCTATTTAAAGTTTCTGCCTTGACTTCCCCACAATGGCAGAGTATAAGCTGGTGTCACGAGCTGGGGATGAGATATGTCTGTCTAAAGTTTCTGCCTTGACTTTCCCACAATGACAGAGTCTAATCTGGTGTCACAAGCTGGAATGAACTCCTTTATTCCCTACGTTGCTTTTTGTCAGGGTATTTGATCACAGCAGAAGAAATCAAGCTAGGACACAAAGGCATTCACTCTCTCTGCTTCCTGGCTGTTGTGAAAGCGATTCTCCCTCTTTAACTTAATGGGCCAACAACTCTGAAACCATGAGCCAAAATAAATCCTTCTTGCCTTCAAGTGTTTGAATATTTGGTCATAGCAACTAGAAGTCTAACTAACCTAGGCCCTTTTATACTTGGCTTGGGGAGAGATTTCCTTCAGGAGGAAGTGGGTAGCTGAGGAGTACGGATGGATGGAGACAGCGTGTGCACTTGTACCCGTGTGTATACTGAACTTGTGTGTGTTAGTGGTGTGTGTGCACATGTTCGTGTGAGTGCATGAGGTGTGTGTGTACATGTGCATGTGTGTTCATGCATGTGTGCCTCTGTGTGTATGTGTGTGTGTGTGTGTGTGTGTGTGTGTGTGTGTGTGATGTGCCCTGCCAGGCTGAGAGCACAGCTAA
>JADRCH010000228.1:910065-1118354 GCA_019843965.1 Rhynchomys soricoides | reverse complement strand
CTCCTCCTCCTCCTCCTCCTCCTCCTCCTCCTCCTCCTCCTCCTCCTATGTCCATGTGCATGGGGGGAAGCATTCACAATTGCCTATAGTTCCAACTCCAGAGGATCTGATATCTCTGACCTTCACAGGCACCTGCACACATGCACATAAGCACATAAACACACAGAGGAAGAATAAAATGAAATGTAAAAATACAAATAAAGCCAGGCATGGTGACACATGCCTTGAATTTTAGAATTTGAGAAGGAGAGGGAGGAGGATCTCTAAGAGTTTGAAATCAGCCTGTCCTACATAGAGAGCTCCTGTCTCCCCTGCCCTAAAATAAAATGTGTGTGTTTACACGGGTGTGTGTATGTGCCTATCAGTGTGACACAAACTCAGTGTTGTCCTCAGGAATGCCATTCATCTCTGAGGCAAGGTCTTTTGTGGGCTCGGAACTCAGAAACTCATCAACTAAGCTAGACTGAGCCCCAAGTCCTCTGGGCCCCATTGTCCTTGAGTTAGGATTACAAGAACACATCTGTACATTTTATGTGGGTTCTGGGGCTCAAACTCAAAACCTAATGCTTGCAAAAGGTGCTTGGCTACTGACCCATCTCCTGGGCCCCTACTGCCACATTTCTGTTCCTCTGTCTCACAGCTGGAGTCTCTCTCCTCAAGCCCCTTTGGCTGGATCAACCTTATGATGGCCCTTGACCAACTGTGTGTTAAATTGGATCCTCTGTGCTCCAAAACCAAGACTTACACATCTGTTAGCTTCTGCTACCAAACTCTCAGAGACCACCACACCAATGCACTAGCCTACTGGAGCTGGGGGGAGTCACATGGAGGAGAAACAAGGCTTTCCAGGCACCCATCTGCACCTGAGACTACAAGGTTCTTCCGCCAGCTGTGCCAATGGTCCGGTTCAATGCAGCCACCAAAATGAACCCAGGTAAACGCAACAGATCTATACAGATGTCTAACCTACAGAATCTCATACAATTACAAATCACTGTTACGAAGCCGCCAAATTCTAGATAGCTTGTAATATAGTTTTAGATAGCAACTGCAATCCTTGCCCACCTCCTGGGCCTGGCAAGGTGGTGTGTGCCAGGAGGGGTCTCCGGAAGCCTCCTGGGAATTCCACGGTGTGAGGACTACATACTGGGATTTTCAGTCAGCCAATGGCCCAGAGCAAGAAGCTAATCTTCAATCCCTAAAGCAAGGGACTGTTAGGATTGAGAAAGAGATGCCCTGGAAGTTCAAGACAACAGCCATCTTTTTCCACTTGGTTCCGTGCTTCTTGTGTGCAGAGTTATATAAATACTCTGGGTACCTATCGAACGTTGTGTCAAACACCTTCCGAAATAGATAACCACTAGCACGGGTGGATCTGAATTAAGCAGCCAGAGACTGCAGCCTGTGCCATCTGTAACCCTCCTCTTTCGCTCTTGGCCCACTTTGAGAATACACACACACACACACACACACACACACACACACCGATCTACAAGAGAACTACTGATTTAGAACACATTAAATAAAGCAACACGTAGGATGTCAATGCAGAACACTCCAAGACAGGGCCCCCAGTACATGCAGAGAACAGGCCAGCCCCATGTGCTCAATGACAAATTCCCTGGGTCGGGAGCAGGGATGACGTGGTGGTCTCCATAGACTTGAGTGAAATGTCACAGCTTGGGGATTCTCATGTAGGGGCGCTGTGCTCCTAAGAGACATTTGGAAATATCTGGAAACTTTAGGTTGACACAGTAGATGTTGGGAATAGTCAGTATGTATCAGGTTGAAGCCCAGGATGCTTCTTGGCATCTCATGGTACCCATGGGGTTACCCTTCATGACAGTGAATTATCTGGCTTTGGAAGTAGAGGTGTTGACAGGTGGTGGAGGACCTGCCTAGTGGATATATAAGACCCTGAGTTCAATCCCTAGGATACAAAAGGAAGAGAGAGATGAATTATTGTATTTTACTAATTTTACGTATGTGGTACGTGTGTGCGCATGCATGTGTGTGCAGGAACATATGGCCATGTGTGTGTCACATTGGGTGTCCCTCTCCATTGCTCTCTTCTTACCCTCTTGAGGCAGGGTCTCTCACTGAACCTGATGTTCAGCATCTTTGCTCCCAGGGCTGGCTAACTGGCAAGCTCCCAGGAGCCACCTATCTCTCCTCTCTCCCAGCGCTGGTTTTACGTGTCTCCTAGGGATCCAGCCTCAGGTCCTTATGCCTGTGCAGTGGATAAGCTCACACACTGAACCATCCCCCAGCCCAAAAAAGAAGGATTTGACTTAAAAACACCAATAGTGCAAAGACCAAAAGCCCTGAGTCCGAAGAAATAAACCTGCTTGATACAATAACCATCTTTGGTCCTGAGACCCGTTACTTAGTATAGCAGTGTGGATAACTACCAGCCACTCGTCCACAGAGACATGGAAATGCCTGCACACAAAATCTTGTGTGTAGCTCTTCACAGAAGTATTGTTCCTATGATTCATATGCAACCAGAGGCTGGAGAGATGGCTCAGAGGTCAAGGCCACTTGTGGTTCTTCCAGAAGATCCAGGGTTTGGTTCCCGGCACCAACACTAGGTGACTCACAACTGTTTGTGACTCCAGCTCTAAGATCTCTGAGGCCCCTTCTGGCCTCTGCAAGCTCCCACAGACACATGACATTCCCTCACAAAGACACATATAGAAGTAAAAACAAATGTTTAAAATACTGAATCAAGCCGGGCAGTGGTGGCGCACGCCTTTAATCCCAGCACTCCAGCACTCGGGAGGCAGAGACAAGCGGATTTCTGAGTTCGAGACCAGCCTGGTCTACAGAGTGAGTTCCAGGACAGCCAGGGCTATACAGAGAAACTCTGTCTCGAAAAAACCAAAATAAAATAAAATACCGAATCAACCTCAAGTCTGATAACTTGCCAATAGCTAAATAAAGAGTGGACTGTCTGTAAGAAAGCCAGGAACAAGAAGGAATTAAGTGCCAACTCTCGATACAACAGCAGTCAATCTCAAATTTGTGATTTTCTGTGGAAGAAGCCAGACTCACAACACCACATATTGTTGGAGTTCGTTTATATGAAATGTCCTGGAAACAGGAAACTTAAAAAGACAGGAAGTAAAGCAGGAGCTGTCTGGGGCTGAGGGCAGGAATCAGTGTCCACTTTAATAAGAGATCTTATTTGGGTTATGAAAACATGCCCAAACTGGTATGGTGTGCTAGCTGTGAAACTTAATGAACGCTCTCAAAAATACTGAATTCGGGGCTAGAGATGTCTCAGTGGGCAAGAATGTGGAGTCCTCTCGCAGGGGATCCCAAGTTCAGTTCCTAGCATCTGTGTCAGGAGCTCACAACCACCTGTTACTCCAGCTCTAGGGCACCTGGAGCCCTCTCCTGGATTCTGTAGACACCTATGCTCACATACTCACTCACATGTGCACACATGTAATTAAAAAGTAAAATAAAAATATTTTAAAAACATCAAATTCTGGAGGCTGGAGAAATGGCTCAGCGGTTAAGAGCACTGACTGCTCTTCCAGAGGTCCTGAGTTCAATTCCCAGCAACCACATGGTGGCTCACAACCATCTGTATGGGATCTGACGCCCTCTTCTGGTGTGTCTGAAGACAGCGACAGGCTACTTACATATATATTGAATAAATGTTAAATCTTTTTAAAAATCAAATTCTACACTTAGAGTGAGCAAATTTTATGTTCTATAAATCATACCTTAATAAAACCTTGCAGTTTAAGGTATATCTGTAGGTCAGAATGTCCAGATTACGTGGGAGATGGTTAGAAATTAAAAATTAAAAAAAAAATTAGCTGGGAATGGTGGTGCACGCCTTTAATCCAAGCACTCGGAAGGTAGAGGTAGGTGGATCTCTGTGAGTTTAAGGGCAGCCTGGTCTATAAAGCAAGTTCCAGGAAAGCCAGGACTGGTACCAAAAAAAAAAAAAAAAAAAAAAATTAAGCCTCAGCCTAGACCTGCTGGTTTAGAATCTGTGTTTTATACAGTTTTTTCTTGCAGTATTGGGGATTGAACCCAGGACCTTAGGTGTGCTAGCCAAGTGTGCTTTCACTAAAGCTGTAACCCGTGTGCCACCTACGTTTTAAACAAGATCCATGGCCAGCTTGCCGTCACATTATGTGTGCGTGAGTATGTGGTAGAGGAAGCGGGGTCTTGTCAAAAGGAAGGGGAAAGTGTTGTGTTTTATAAAAAAGAGAAAGAAGCCAGGGATATGTCCAGGGGAGGCTTGGTATGGTGCAGGGGATGGGGGTGCCTCTGCGGGCCCATGCTGAGGCATCCCTTCCCCTGAGGGACCAGCCACACCACGGTATAGTATAGAATAGAGTTTATTTAGGGCATGGGGAGGGGAGTTGAGGGGGTAGGAGAGGCAGAGAGAGAGAGAGAGAGAGAGAGAGAGAGAGAGAGAGAGAGAGAGGAGGCCAGCAATGAACACGTGGAGAGAGGGGGAAGGGAATGGGGAGAGAAGAGACAGGGGGGAGAGAGGAAGAGAAAGAGGAGGGGTCAAGCAGCCCCTTTTATAGTGAGTCTGGCACACCTGGCTGTTGCCAGGCAACTGTGGGGCGGAGTCTAGAAGAAATGCTAACAGAAAGAAATTGATCATGGCTCCATGACCCCTTCAGACACAAACCACAGTTACCTGGACCACCATCTAGACCACAGTTTCTGAAAGTTCTGTTACCTTCAGTAGTGCCAAAGGCTAGGTTAGGCCTCTGAGGCATAGTCTAGATCTAAACTTGAGCATTCCAGTAACGTTTTATCAGTGGTTTCAGTATATATAATAAAATCCGGGCCTCCTGCCTGTTGCTTCCACCAGTGTATAGGAGGAAGCATCTCTGATGAAATGTGAACTTAGATCTAATCAGGATGGCCATTATGTTTACACATACAAAATAATATCTGCTACTACACATGGGACACTTCCAATGGACCAACACCTACATAGAACATTCTAGAAATTTTAAAGTCACACAACTTTTAAGATCACCTGTCAAGTGGCCCTAGGAGAGGAAGAAGCGGTCATAACCGGCCTAGACAGCAATTCAGAAAAACTGCAGGGGGTTGGGGGAGTGGGGGTGGGGTGGAGGGGGAAGGGTTCACATTGCTTTCTGTGAATGGATAGCAATCAACCTCGAGATTTTTACTTCTAACATCTTTCTATAGCGACTCTAATGGATGATATTGAATGCACCAATCAGACCAAAAGAAAAAAGAAAAAAAGAAACTTTGAGAGATGGAGAATACAGAATACAGAAGGTCTTAGGCTGTTCAGTGACCTGATTTGGCAAAGTTACAGGCCGTTGGCCAGCAGCTCTGTGCTGGGCATCTGCAAGGTTGGAAACTGTCCACAGTGGTTAGAGGGAGCCAGGAAGCAAGCATCTGATGGGATCTCTCAACACGGCTGGGGATTCAGGTAATCCCAGCAGCCTGCAGATCAGAGGCACAGAAACTTTCCAAAGCAAGAGGAGATGATGTGCTCAGGACTGGGTCAAGTAATTGGAAAATAGAGACAGGGGCTTGGCTGTTAAGAGCTCTGGTTGCTGTTGAGACCCAGGTTTGGTTCCTGGAACCAATGTCTCATGGCTCACAGTCTCCTGTCACTCCAGTCCTAGACAATGGAACAAACACTCTCTCTGCCCTTTGTGGACACCAAGCATGAGTGTGGTGAGCATGCATATATGCAGGCACTCAGACATACACAGAGAAATACAAATAACTACTTTTTTTTTTTTTAATAAATGGATAGGGACAGAGCATTTCCGTATCCCGGTCCCCTCATGGCAGATCTGGGCTCTATCTCCCAGGCTGAGTTTGTGAAGCATAGCCCCAGGGTACCCAAGAATGGGAGTGGCTAGAAGGATAAACTTGGCGTGTGCTGTGATATTTTTGAGGGTTGTGAATTGGAGTCCTAAAGGCAGATACTGACACAGAGAACACGAACTTGAAGGCAGGAGATGAGCACATGTAATTACATATGAGTTCTTGAGGACTTTGGTGTTCTTTGGCCAGAGTACTTCTAAAAAACAAACAAACAAACAAACAAACAAAAATCTTAGATGGGCATGGTTGCTCTCACCTTTAACCCCAGCACTCAGGAGGCAGAGGCAGGCGGATCTCTGAGTTTGAGGCTAGCCTGGTCTACAGAGTGAGTTCCAGGACAGCCAGGGCTACACCGAGAAACCCTGTCTTGAAAGCAAGGAAAAAAAAAAAAAGGAAAAGATAGATAAAAATAATTATCTTTATTTTTGTTTATTTAACTTTAAAATTAGATGTAGCCATTTTATTTTATGTGTGTTTTTGCCTGTATACATGTTATGTGCACCATGTGTATGCTTGTTGTCTACAGAAGCTAGAAGAGGGCATCAGATCCCCTGGAATAGGAACTACCATGTGGTGCTGGGACTTGATCCATCTCTCCAGCCCCTATCTTTATTATTTTTAATTGTGTCTCTGTGTGTGTGCGTATGAGTGTAGGTGTCCATGGAGGCCAGAAGAGGGCGCCAGAATCCCTGGAGCTGCTGTTGCAAGTGATTTGAACCACACCACGTGCGTCCTGGGAGCCAAATTCAGGTCCTCTGGAAGAGCAGCCAGTTCAATGCTCTTACCACTGAGTCATCCATCCTTCAAGCACTCATTCCTTTTTAAAATTTTGGGTCTTACAATGTAGCTCAGGCTAGCCTGGAACTTGGGCTCCTCTGGCCTTAGTGCTGGGATTACAGATGCACATAGCTCAGAGGTGTCCCTACTCAAATACCATTGCAGCTGCTCCCTTAAAAAATACAAACATGGAAACAAATCAGTGATCCCATAGGTATTTATTGAGAAAAAAAAAAACCAACATATTTAGTCTCCAACCAAGGCCCATAGAGTGGCCCCATCATAAATGTTTCTATGTATGTAATATTTCTTCTCTTTTGAAACTAGCCCTTAACTCTTTGGGGCTCAGGAGGGCTGAGCAGGGAGAGCACTGTGGGCAGAAACCGAACGCGAGGTTCAATATTGATTGTCGTTCCTCTGTTCCGCCTCATTGTGACAGAATGGAATTGGAGTCCAAATCCTCCAGAGAGCATTCAGCTACAAGAACTACGTGTCTGTCTTCCCTTATCTTTTCCTTCCGGTTGGATTTAGTTGGGATGGCGGGAGCTCGGGCTCTATAGAGTGAGAGGAGTCAGTATGAAAGACAGAGAAAGGCTGATAGCAAGCTGTGTAACGGAAGCGTGGCTGAGGCTGGCCCTGGCGGCCCCTGGCGGGATGTGGCCATAAATCCCAGTGCTTGGGAAGCCTACGTGGGAGGATCATGATCCACAGGTGCATCACAGACAGACCCTGTCTCATTCTGCCTAAAAGAACCTCCCTTGGGGAGTTTGTTTTCTATAAAAAACAAACACTCTTCTATTAAAAAAATTACTTCTTGGGCTGGAGACACGGCTCAGTGGTTAAGAGCACTGACTGCTCTTCCAGAGGTCCTGAGTTCAATTCCCAGCAACCACATGGTGGCTCAAAATCATCTGTAATAGGATCTGATGCCCTCTTCCGGTGTGTCTAAAGACAGCGATGTACTCACGTAAATAAATGAATAAATAAATCTAAAAAAAACAAAAAATTACTTCTTACCAGGTGGTGGTGGTGGTGGCACACACCTTTAATCCTACCACTCAGGATGGAGAGGCTCTCGATCTCTGAGTTCAAGGCCAGCCTGTTTCACATAGTAAGTTCTAGGACAGCCAGGGCTACCCAGAGAAACCCTGTCTCGAAAAACCAAACCAAACCTTATTTTATTCATGGTGTGTTTGTGTGTACACGTGTGTGGGGGAGTGCCACGGTACACACATGGAAATCGGATGACACCTGCCGGGAGTTGGTTCACTCTATCATATGCGCCCCATTTCAGGCCGTCAGGCTTGAAGGCATGCACCTTTACTCGCTGAACCAGCTTGTTAGCCCTCAAAATAGTCTTCTAAGGAGGCCTGGTGGCTTAGGTAACATTCTGTGATGTAAGCCACTATCTTAGTTAGGGGTTGCATAAGTACACTGTAGCTCTCTTCAGAGACAAGAGAAGAGGGCATCGGATCCCATTACAGATGATTGTGAGCCACCACGTGGTTGCTGGGAATTGAACTCAGGACCTCTGGAAGAACAGTCAGTGTTCTTAACGGCTGAGCCATCTCTCCAGTCCCCCAAGACAACTCTTTTTTGTTTTTGTTTTTCGAGACAGGGTTTCTCTCTATAGCCCTGGCTGTCCTGGACCTCAGGCTGGCCTCGAACTCAGAAATCTGCCTGCCTCTGCCTCCCGAGTGCTGGGATTAAAGGTGTGTGCCACCACTGCCCCAAAAGACAACATTTGGTGGCAATGGCGCTGTTCGGTGCTGGGCCGGCGGGCCTGCTGTGCTCCAGGCCTGCTGGGTGGCACTCTGCCCCAGCATCTTCCATTGAGGACACCACAGCATTCGTAGGGGTTTCCAGGTATACAAGCAGGAGTGCTCTTCCTGCCACAGCAAGGATTATGTGGCTCACTGCCACCTGGTGGAGTGTGCTATACAGAGTTCGAAGCCAAGGCGCTGGCTGAGAAGGTGGAGGATGGTCCTAATGAGGATGGGGATATGTTCATGCAGCCAGGGAAGCTGTCTATTTTCCAAAACCATACCCTAATCCTGAGACTGCAAGAGCTGCTAACCATGGAGCTTTATCCCCTGACCTCAGCTACATCGTTCTAGCTAGGCATGGTGGTGAGGACTATGTATTTTCCTTGCTCACTGGCTACTGTGAGCAGTCACTGTGAGACGGCCTCTATTTCAACCCTTCCTTTCCTGGCCAAGCCATTGGCATGGCTCATCCCATCTACACAGAAGTCTTGGAGGAGGAGGATGGCACCTCAGCTACTATGTCATAAGTAGCCAAGGACGTTGCCACCTTCCTTCGCTGGGCATCGGAGCCAGAGCATGACCACCGAAAATGCATGGGACTCAAGATACTATTGATGATGGGTTTGCTGCTGCCTCTGACCTATGCCATGAAGCTGCATAAGTGGTCAGTCCTGAAGAGTCGAAAGCTGGCTTATCGGCCACCCAAGTGAACCCTGTTTAGTATTTGCTTGTCATCTTGCCTGAACAAGCTCTCAGCAGCCCAGGAAGAGTCAGAGGCCTTTTCAGGCCTGGCCCCTTTTCATCAGATACAAGGGCCAGGAGACCAGACTCTTGCTTCTGTTCTTCCTTCAGCCCTCATTGTGGAAATAAATTAACTTTCTCAACATTAAAAAAAAAAGGACAACATTTCACTGGGGCTGGCTTTCAGGTTCAGAGGTTCAGTCTGTTATCATCATAGCAGGAAGTATGGCAGTGTCCAGGCAGGCACGGTGCCGGAGAAGCAGCTCAGAGTTCTACATCTTGATCCAAAAGCAGCCAGAAGATGGTCTTCCGGGGAGCTAGGAGGAGGGGCTCCAAGACCACCCCTTCAGTGACACACTTCCTCCACCAAGACCACACTTACTCCAGATAGGCCACACCTACCCATCAAGGCCACGCCCACTCCAACAAGGTCACACCCACTCAAATAAGGCCACACCTCCTAAGCGTGGCCACTTCCTCCCTAGGCCAAGGATATTCAAACCGCCATGGGCAATTCTCGCGTACCTCAGTCTCTGTTGTACATTACTGAGTACGGTAAGAAAACAACTCTCACAAATTTGTGTTCTTAGGTAAGCATAAAGCAATATTTTTGTTTAAATAGTATATTTACATAGTACATTTTCCGTATGGAAGAGATCAAACATGCACAGCCTAAATATAGCCGGGCCAACATGGGCAACCAAAGCTCTCATCCTGGGCTCACCACGAGCCTGCATTGATACTGAACTGCAAGCCTAGGAGAGCCATCCCATCCCTGGCCCATGGACTGAGTGACACAACTTTTGCAGGGACTTTCATTCATTCATTCTTTCTTTCTTTCTTTCATTTATTCGTGGTTTTTTCTTTTCGGTTTTTCGAGACAGGGTTTCTCTGTGTAGCCCTGGCTATCCTGGAACTCACTGTGTAGACCAGGCTGGCCACGACCACCACAGGGATCCATCTGCCTCTGCCTTCAGAGCGCTGGGATTAAATGGGTGCACCACCATGCATGCCTAGCACACCGGGGAATTTTTGAGCTAGGTAGAAGGGCCTTAAATGCGTTCTTGTGTCAGGGAATGGACAATGGTTGCCTTTAAACATTTCTATCCTGCTAATGTTTCTTCTAAAGTGCCACCGTGTTCTTTCCTTCCTGGTCTGTCTTTGTTAGATTACAGACTAAATTTGCCTCAATCCTGTGGAAGTAGCTCGGTTCTAACACTTAACTGACCTAAGTACACAAAAAGACAAATGCTCCGCAGGTGGTTGATTGGTCTCCCATCCTTTTCTGAGGGGTCGGGGGAGGGAGGAAGAGAAAGAGACCGGGAGAGGAAGAGGGAGTAGCCACCATTTATCTGTTAAGAATGTCTGGGTGCGGTTTATCCTGCCTACAAGATGTGCAGATATAAAGATGAAGCAGAAATTGAGGGAATGGCCAGCCAATGACTGGTGCAATTTGAGACCCATCCCATGAGAGGGAGCCCAACCCTGACACCATTAAAGATATTCTGCTATACTTGCAGACGGGTGCCTAGCATAACTCATCGGTTACTCTTCATCCAGCAGCTGGTGGAAACAGAGGCAGAGACCCACACTCAAACATTAGGCAGAGCTTGGGGAATCCAGCGACCACGAGGGAGGAAGGATTGAAGGAGCCACAGAGGTCAAGGACCCTAGAAGAAACCCCAAAGAATCAAACACCCTGAGTCCGTAGAGACCCACAAAGGCTGCAACCTCCAACCAGAGAACATGCATGAGATGGCCCTAAAAGTTCTACACATAAATAACTGTTGTGCAGCTTGGTCTTCATGGGAGACCCCTAAACGCAGAGGCAAGGGCTGTCTCTGACTCTGCTTTCTGCCTTTGGATCCCTTGCCCCTAACTGGGCTGCCTTGCCTAGTCTCGATAGGAGAAGATACCCCTAGTCTTCCGGTAACTTAATAGGCCTGGGAGGGTTGATATCTGTGGGAGGACTCCTCTTAGGAGAAAAGGAGGAGGAGGAGGAGGTGAGAGAAGTGAGGTGAGGGGGGGACTTGGAAGAGAGGAGGGATGGGAAGCTGTGATCAGGATGTAAAGCGAATGAATGAATGAATGAATGAATGATAATAAAGAATGGTGGGCTATAGCTTAGTGGTCTGGTACTTGGGATGTAGCTCAGTGGTTCAGTACTTGCCTCATATGCATGAGGCCCTGAGTTATATCCTAGAACCAAAACCAGCCAAATTAAAAAATAAATAAATAAATAAAAGAAGAAAACTGACAATTGCTTAGGAGTGAGCACAGCCACAGGAAACCTTTTATTTATTTATTTATTTTGATAGCTTGGTAGACTGGATGCCAGGTTCATGACTATCTCTAGAAGTGGGGTTGAATGAACCCAAACATTACAGTTGAAGAGTATGGGAGGGGGGGGGATTCTCGGAGAATGTTTGCGTCAGGGAATGTTTGTGTCAGAGAATGTTTGTGTCAGGGAATGTTTGTGTCAGAGAATGTGTCAGAGAATGTTTGTGTCAGGGAATGTTTGTGTCAGAGAATGTTTGTGTCCGAGAATGTGTCAGGGAATGTTTGTGATTCTGTTTTTGGAAAGCAGGTAGGTAGACCAGGCTGCCCTGGATCTCCCCATGTAGACTAGGCTGCTTCAACTCACACAGCCCCTCCTCCCTTTGCCTCCAAAGGGCTGGGATTAAAGGCCTGCACCACCACACCTGCCTTCAGCCCGGTACTATATTATGCTTTTGTTGATTACACAAGTAACGAAGCTCATTATGCAAAAATCCAAGCACAAGGTTCTCAGCTCTGCATCCCTCTTGAGTATGACCACTGGGCCCGGTTTCATCTGGCCAGTGAACATCTTTAGCCTTTGTCACCATCTGAACCTGACAGAGCTTTGTCCAGAGGTGAGGAGTCCCTGTGGCAGTGATGATGGAGACGGCCATGTGCACACAGTGACATGTTTTGAGAAACACACTGTAGACATGTTTACAACCTACTTTTATTAAGGGTTCAACCTCTCCTCTGGCCCACCACCCGGCAGAGGTAGTGGAAGAGAAAAGTCATCAGGATATGGGGAAGTGGTCCTGTTCAGCAATAGTTCTTTGGGGGGAGCTCGATCTTCTTTCTCAGCAGTTCTGTCCTGTAGTAAACACCAAAAACAACTCAGCAGCTCCAGACCAGTCCTTTTGGCAGGCAGACATTAGGCATGAAACCAACTGTGACAGGCAGACACCAGGCAGGCTCACCAACTGGCCTAAGGCAAAGCAGAAACGGCAAGCTACCACAGGAACCCCATGAGCAGTTCTTTGGCGAGTTTCTCTCAACGGCAGCATTACGACAAGTTGAGCTCAACAACGCTGTGCAAGGCGAACCAATACATGTGTGTCGTTAGCAAACAATATCGAGGTGGAGCAAAGCAAACCAATGCTCAGGGCTCGCCTCCCCCCCCCCCCAGTGGGATCATATTTATATTCCTCCGTCATGGGTCCTCTCACGTGTTTGCTATAGCCAAACATCCTCTCACCTGTGTCTGCCTCAGGAAAACATTCTTTCACACATCTGCTCTAGCAAGACATCCTTCCATCTGTGTGCCCCAGGAAACCATCATTGGACATAACCGACTTTCCAAAGAAACCACAAGTCTCCACTTCAACACACTGTTAGGCAATTTTGCCACTGTATGAACCTCACAGAGCATGCCTACTGAAGCCTACGTAGTTAACTCAATCACCGACTCGAGTCATGTGATAAGCACTAGCTGTATGCAGCTCCTGCTGGCTTATCAGGGCACACTGTTTTACAATTTAAAAAAAAAAAAAAGCCGGGCAGTGGTCGCGCACGCTTTTAATCCCAGCACTCGGGAGGCAGAGGCAGGCAGATTTCTGAGTTCGAGGCCAGCCTGGTCTACAGAGCGAGTTCCAGGACAGCAAGGACTACACAGAGAAACCCTGTCTTGAAAAAGCAAAAACAAAAAACAAAAAACAATAAGCCTTAAACAGCACAAGAGCTGGGCAGCTGCCTACTTTCTATACTGGTAGAATCTACTTCCCTATGGATAACCTTCAGTTACTACATTTCATCTGGGCTGCTCTTAACTCCAATTGGCTAACTTTCAGGGCCACGGTTTTTTGACTCCTAGCCCATGGCATCTCTCTCTTTCTCCTTCACCTTCTCCCTCCCTTTGTGATCTCCTCTGATGTCTCCTGCCTGGAACATCAAGCCCCGCCTATCTTAATAATGCCCAGGTATAGGTTGTAGGCATCTTTATTTACCAATCAGAAATAACTTGGGGGCAAGGTCCCATAGCATCTCTTGACTCTCTCATCTCTGGGGCAACCATGTCTTTGGAGTCCATACTTAGCATTACAGTACGAAGCAAAAGACCAAACCTCAACTGTCACTGATATCTTCCAAGATGCATTTCACTGTACAAGCACCTGTCAGTCAAGGGGTGAAGAACAAAGGTGATGTGGGTAGCTTGTAAGTTACATTCCACTGTAACTTCTGTGATCCCCCACCTCTGTGCTCACACCCTTGTGTGACCCCCTCCCCTCTAGTGTGGCTGGCATGTGTTTCTTGCTTCTCAGTAGGAGACTATGCAGTTACCCGTAGTCGACTGTCATGTCTGTCTTGCTGAGAGAGTTTCCTCTTTGCTCGTTCTAGCTGCTCTGTGCACAGGACTACATTGCAAGGAAATGAACTTGGGCTCTATTGATGGATGCGGAACTAAATGCTGCCAGTGTTTACATGGGCTCAAAGCAAGTCCTTCCCAATCAGTTCCAGAGACAAAACACCTATTCCACATTGGTTAGGGTTTTCACCGAATCCGTCTAAACTGTAAGATAACGGGTGTTTTAAATAGAATTTTAATTCTAATGGTTTTTGTTTTGTTTTTGTTGTTTGTTTGTTTTCAAGACAGGGTTTCTCTGTGTAGCCCTGATTGTCCCAGAATTCACTCTGTAGACCAGGTTGGCCTCGAACTCACAGAGATCCTCTTGCCTCTGCCTTCTGAGTGCTGGGATCAAAGGTGTGCGCCACCAGCACCCACCCAGCAATTTTAGTGTTTTAAGTTATGTATGTGTGGATGTGTGCAGGTACTGTGGGGGTCAGAAGAGGTCGTGAGATTTCCTGCAGCTGGAGCTACAGGAGATTGTGAGCAACCCAGTATGGGTGCTTGTACCCAACTCAGATCCTCTGGAAGAGCAGCAAGTGCTCTTAATTGATGAGCCGACTCGCCATCCCCAACACAGCTTAGCACAGCCCCAGCACCGGGTGTTTTATGTGTCAGTGGCAGTGCTATATGGCACACAGTAACCAACACAGACAAACTTGACTAGTGCTCAGATCACTTGTTACAGTTGCCCTCTTTGTATTGGCTTGTATTATTGTATAGAGAGACACTGGGTAACTCAGAAAACAAAGACTAAACACATAAATTACCAGGAAAGGTAGGCTCAAGATGCCTGTCATCTGACGTAAATATTTTCAACTGAAATGATTTCTTGTTCCTTAAATAATCCTGGTTGGGCAGGGGGTGGGGGGTGGGGTGGGGCAGAAGGCTGGTATCAAATCTCAGGTGTATTACCTCTCTGTGCTGGAAGTGGTTTTTACCCTGCAAAGCGAGCGAGCTGACGGTTGTGCTCGTGAAGGTGCAGAAAACTCTATTTTTCAAAGACAGCTTATTTAGACCCCGCTAATGGGGAAGAGAGAGCAAACCGAGTTGGAAAAGAAATCATTTTCCAATCACATCACCCCTAAGCAAGACATTTCAGTTCTAAAACGCCAAGCGCACCAATTCAGAGAGCAATGTCTCACCGGTTGTGGGAAATCTCTGTGCCCAGAGAAATTGGTCACATTAAGTCGCCATCTTGATATTTGACTATATCGTGCATAAAGCATGCCAATACAGCCATTTATTGTTCACTCTTAAGAGTTTCATCTGAAGCACCGTGGAGGCTCACAGATCTATTCTCTGCTCCTCTCTTATTTCCTGTGTCGAGTGGCCTGAAGTCTTCTAGCTGAGCCTCACCCATTTCCCCTGCTTAAATCTCCAGAATATATCTCGGCTTGTAGGTGGTCCGTTGTCTATGTGCTATGAAATAAAATATCCTTGGCAATCTCCGTGGTTCAAAATAAAATCTTAAAGGATGTGGAGCCTTCTGCTCATCTTTTGTCAACAGGACTGCTCTGGAGGGAGCAGCCAAGACTCAAAGATGAGAATAATAATGATTTTTTTTTTTTTTTAAAAAAAGGGTTTTGTTCCAAAGAAAGAAGTTTTAGTCATGAGATCCCCTCTTCATTGAGAAAGAACAAGAGAGGGCAGAGGAGAGGTGGCCAAGGCCAAGCACTTCCCTAACATGTTCCAGGACTGGGTTTGCATACCCAGAACTCACATGCCTCCCAAAAACCTCAGCGGGTGTTTGTAGTCTCAGAGCTGTGGAGGCAGAGACAGAAAGATCTCTGGAAGGCAGCTGGGCGGCCAGCCTCTGCCTGGCAGAGATCCAGATCAACGAGAGATCCTGTTCCAGACAGAAAGTGGAAGTCGGGTGGTGAGAAGGCTCGATGAGCAGAAGCGCTTGCTGCACCTGCTGGTTTAGATGGGAAATGCCCCTCACAGGCTTGAACACTTGATCCCCAGTTGGGGGTGCTGTGTGAGAATGGTATGGAATGTTTTGGGGGTGTAACCTGGCTGGAAGAAATGTGTCTACTGGGGTGAGCTTTGACCTTTTATCTGCCCCCCCCCCCTGCAGGCCTCACGTTCCTGCTACCAAGTCTTCTCACCATGAAAGCGAGAAGATCTGTAAGCAGATCTCACTGATCTGTAGGCAGAAACAAACCCTTTCCTTCCTAACTTGCTTCGGATCATGGTATTTTATTCTAGCAAAAGAAGAGTAACTACGACACCACACAAACCTGTCAACCCATGATCAATTCCCAGAACCAAGGTAGGGGAGCCAGCTCCTTCAAATTGTCCGATGACCTCCATTTGCCTCCTGTTGTGTGTATATGCGCGCGCGCGCACACACACACACACACACACACACACACACACACCACAGGATGAGGATGCAGCTTGGTTGTTTGTGCATGCATATCATACACTGTGTCCTGGGGTGGTTCCCAGCCCCCAAACCACAATATGAAAAAACTATTGGTTTTTTGTTTTTTGTTTTTTTTTTTTTACATCACCACTGGGAAGTCTTTTTTTAGAGACGGAAGGTTCCTCATAGCAGAAACCCATTGCATTGTGGTAGAATTGAGGGGACTCTGAGCTTATGCTCTCAACTGATCTATAACTTGAGTTTTCCTCCAAATAAGTTCATTTATTCTCGGTGTCTCAGTCCCTGTCCCCTTCCTCCTAAACCCTAAATTTTGTGAATTTCTTAATGGCATCTCCTTCCCCTCCCACCTTCACTGAGACCTAATTAGCATGCAATAAAATGCAACACTGTGGTGACCTATTTAGATAAGGATACAGTTAGATACATTGTTTCTTTTCGAGAATGAGTTTTGCTATCTTTGTTGGCTCCAGTTCTGAAGTCTCTTGCCTCAGCTTCTCGCCCGCTGGGATTACAGACAGGCATCCCCACACCTGGTCATTTAGATACAATTTACAAAGTTATATACCCGTGGCCACTCCTCTGTGGGTAAGAGCAGAGGCCATAGCTTTACTTAGGACAGGAGTTCTGTTCCCAGCAGGTCAGGTGGCTCAAAACAGCCTCTGACTGTAGCTCCAAGTTATCAGATGCTCTCTTCTGGTCTTCATAAGCACTGCACTCTTGTGCGCATACCCACACGGACATACACACGAATACACATAATTAAAAAATACTTTTAAAATAGTTATATTTAAAAAAAATAAGAACATTCTCACTAAGCCCCAATTGTCCCCTCATACCATTTAAATTGTTGGTCCTCATTCTCATCTTCCCTTGCTTTCATTTCTTCCCTCTTTAAAGTGTTATATAAATCCATCTGTACAGCAGGCACCCTTTTATGTCTGGCTTCTTTCACTTAGTGTGATACCTCAACCGTGCATTTCTTACTGCAGAGTGGAATCCTACTCTGAGGACAGGCCACCGATCTATTTATCTTGCTTTTCTGTTTCTAGGTTAATGTGGGGTAAAAAGGAATCCCCCGACCGCTGTCTGTGCTGTGTCTTGCTTTAGTGTATAGTCAGCTTTCACAGTTTTCATTGTGTGAGCCCTGATCTGTTCTTGTTCGTCTTATTTATAGGACCTTGGTGGTGTCTAGTGACTGGAGTGCACTCATTTCTTCTTAGTTTTAGCTCAGTAGTTGGTGCTGAGAGAATGGGAAGCCATTGCTTGTTGCTCTTTGTGCTTTCATCTTATGTTTGACTGCCTTTCAGGAGTCTTACTGGATTTTAATAAGTTTTTAGTGTGTCCCTTAGAGCTGTTCACCATGTAGTTCCATCAGCTGTAAAGAATGACTTAGTTCCTTTAAATTACTTTTGTAATGTCTGAGGACATTACAAAAGGAGAAAAACGGAAAGAATATAGTTTGGGTGTGGGGCTGGAAGGACACAAAGAGGGGATCAGATGTGGTCACTTGAGCTCTCTGTACAGGAGACAGGAATGAAGACAGTGTGCATCACTGGGGTGTGAGTGGAAGGGAAGGAAGGGCCCAGGAAAGAGTCTACCAGGGACCCACTTCCTACTTCAGAAAAGTGTACAGAGGATCGATGGCTCTCTCCTCCTGTGATGGTTTGTATATCTCTGCCCAGGGAGTAGTGCGATTAGAAGGTGTGGCCTTGTTGGAGTGGGCGTGGCCTTGTTGGAGTAGGTGTGGCCTTGTTGGAGTAGGTGTGGTCCTGCTGGAGGAGGTGTGTCACTCTGGGTGTGGGCTTTAAGACCCTCATCCTAGCTGCCTGGAAGCCAGTCTTCTCCTAGCAGCCTTCAGAGGAAGATGTAGAACTTTCAGCTCCTCCTGCACCATGCCTGCCTGGATGCTGCCATGGTCCTTCCTTGGTGATAATGGACTGAACCTCTGAACCTGTAAGTCAGCCCCAATTAAATGTCATCCTTATAAGAGTTACCTTGGGCCAGGCGCAAGGTACCAGTGGTGGCGCATGCCTTTAATCCCAGCACTTGGGAGGCAGAGACAGGCAGATTTCTGAGTTCGAGGCCAGCCTGGTCTACAGAGTGAGTTCCAGGACAGCCAGGGCTACACAGAGAAACCCTGTCTCGAACACCCCCCCATCAAAAAAAAGAGTTACCTTTCACAACAGTAAAACCCTGAGACACCCCGTACACCCTCCTAATTTTAGCTTCTGCCATAAATGTTAGAGAGGAACTTTTTTCTTTTGGTTTTTTGAGACAGGGTTTTTCTGTGTAGTCCTGGCTGTCCTGGAACTCACTCTGTAGACCAGGCTGGCCTCGAACTCAGAAATCCACCTGCTTCTGCCTCCCAAGTGCTGGGATTAAAGGCGTGGGTCACCACTGCCCGGCCACGTTAGAGGAACTTTAAACTGAAGGGAACCACCACAAAAGCCAAACTTTTTCTGGGTAGTTTCTCCTCCCCAGTTAAATGTCCCATGCTGAGTTTGTTGGGAATGTTTTTATTTTTGTTGTTTTTGTTTGGAGACATATTCTCTCTATGTAGGCCTGACTGTCCTGAAATTCTCTATGTAGCCCAGGATTACCTTGAATATCTGATCATCCTGCCTCTACCTACAGGGTGCTGAGACTATAAGCATGTGCTACCATGTCTGTTTTATGGGGTACTGGTATTCAAACCCAGGACCTCCCGAATGCTAGGAAGGTAGTGTACCAACTGAACTACATTCCCCCGCGTTCGAGATGTCTTTTGAGGTTAGAAAGGGAAAACCAAAAGGTAATGGGTGAAGGAGGCGATTGGAAGAAAATAAAATAATTTCTTGAATAGACTGTCTATCAAAATGTCACCTGTGTCTCTATTCCTATTTTAGGAAAGGAGCCATTATGAGAACACTGGAGAAGTCCTTGTCATTTGAGGTAAGAACCTATCCGTCTATCTGTGCAGCAGACTTAGACCGAAGCCTTTCCTGACTCCAACAGATGGATGCCAAGGTAAATAATAAGTATCAAGCACCCTCTGGGGACCCGCACCCGGGAAGAGGGCTGCCCCTGCAGATACTTGCTCCAGCCACTAGAGAGCGCTTCTGCTTTGGTGAGGCAAAACCACAACCAAGCAATGGCGCTTCAGGAGGTCTGACTAGGAGGAAGCCCTGTGGCTGGAGGTGTACATTCCACAGCGTGGGATGTGTGGGATCCAGAGAAACCCCCGCATTTCGAATAAGACAAAGGTTATTGCTAAACAAGGAAGCTAAAAATATACAAGGGGGTGTGCATGGCAAATACAGAAAAGACAGATGTTTAGACCTTTAAAAATGAAGTAAGTGGGCACAATCAGATACCATCTCACACCGTGAGAATGGCTACTAGATATTTTAAGATCTGGAGACTAAGCAATGTAGGTGAGGGTTATGGAGACACTGGAGTCTTGCTTCATAACTGCTGGTATCTTTAGAAGGCGTGGCCATTGCGAAAAACCATTTGCTGTTCTTCAAAAGGTTAAAGATAGATCTGGTGTAAGACCCAGCAATCCATTCCTAGTCATATGCCCCCCAAAACAGGGAGCAAACGCCTTTAATCTCAGCACTCAAGAGGCAGAGGCAGGTGGTCTCTATATTCAAAGCCAGTCTGGAGAAAAAAAAGTTCCCAAAGGTGGAAACATCACAACTGTCAATCACCACCTGCATAGCTTTTTCAACGCGTAGTATTGAGCTATGTATAATGGTAAACACCTTTAGTTCCAGCCCTCAGGAGGCAGAGACAGAAAGATCTCAGGGAGTTGGAGGCCTGATCTACAAAGTGAGGTCCAGGCCAACCAGGGTTACACAGAGAAACCCTGTCTCAAGCAAACAGACAGACAGACAGATGGACAGATGGACAAAAAAGCAAAACATGTGATATTGGGCCAGCAAGATGGCTCATAGGTAAAGGCACTTGCCTCCAATTAATGACCTGAATGGGATCCCCACGCACATGGTGGGGGAAGAGCACTGACTCCTGCAGGTTGTCCTAGGACTGCCACACAGGCATCCCAGCATGTCATGGCATGGTTTTGCAAGCAAACACACACACACACACACAGAATCATACACACACACATACACACATGGGATCATACACACATACAGAGAGAATCATATACACATATACACACAGAATCATACACACATACATATACACAGAATCATACACACACACATGCACAGAATCATACACACTCACACACAGAGAGAATCATATACACACACACACACACACACACACACACACACAGAATCACACACCTACCCACAGAATCATACATACAGGATCACACACAGAGAAAGAGAATCATACACACACATACACACACAGTATCACACACACACACAATCATACACACATACAGAATTATACACTTCTTGTAGAATGCCAACAATGCTGTCCCTGGACACCTCACTAGCAGTGGGTGGTAGTGGTGGTAATTCCCCCCACCCCCTCCTCAAACTCTGTAAGCCTTCCTTGTGGTTCATTTTTCTCTGTGGCTCATTTTACTGACTGACCCTGATTATTGTTTGTCCCACTCACTGGAAAAGGAGTGACTCAACCCGGGACTGTTTCCTGGGTGGGCGTCCATACTTTGTGCCCGCTAGGCAAGCGCTCTTCCATTGAACTGTACACGAGGGCTGATCCGGGATTTTTGGTCCCTTTATCTCCTGCTGTTCTAACACCTAAACTGGTATCAGCAAATAGACACCTGATAAGTGTGTGCGTGTGTGTTCATGTGTGTGTGTGTTCGTGTGCATGCACGTATGTGTGTGCATGTGAGTTAACAAATTTATGATGTCTGGCGAGGTCTTCATAGTCCTCCAACTCAAGACATTAATGAAATTAGTCACTGAATTTTTTATTTATCTTCTGGCTCTTGGTTTGTTTGCTTCGCTCTATTTTATTTGGAGATGGAGTCTTGCTGTGTAGCCCAGGCTGGCCTTAAACTTGCCATCCTTTTGTCTCTGCCTCCCAGGTACTGGGGTCATAGTGTGTGTGCACCGCTGTCCTCAGCTCCGATTTCTTTGTTGTTGTTGTTGCTGGTTATTTTTTGATTTTCCGAGACAGGGTTTCTCTGTATAGGTCTGGCTGTCCTGGAACTCACTCTGTAGACCAGGCTGGCTTCAAACTCAGAAATCCGCCTGCCTCTGCCTCCCGAGTGCTGGGATTAAAGGTGTGCGCCACCACTGCCCGGCTCCTACCTATTTCTTAAGTGGCTTTTGCTGGCATCTTCCGCTGTTCAGCCTATACATTGAGGGATTACTAAGAGCCAGGCACTGTACAAGCTTTGGGGGATGGCTGCCTGGAACAAAATGGACATAGTCCTAGAGTGTGGGTGGGCATGGAGATTTAAAATGAATATTAGGTTGACAAGAAAGGTGGAATTCAGTCTTATTAAACATTACTATTATATGCAGACTTAAGATGAGCTCCTCTGCAAGGTAAGGAGCAGATTTAATCATAATCTCAGGCCTGGGTGTTTGTCTTCTTGGAGCTCTGCCAAGGCACAAGACACAGGCAGACCATAGTCGGTGTGTGCTTTTCATCAGCCCTGAGAGATTGACATTCATCTAGTTTCTGTCACACACAGGTTTCTGGTCTATCGTCAGTAATAATTATGCTAAGGATCCAGAAAAAGAAGACCTGGGCCACTGCAGGGATTTAATGACATTTTTTCCCCCAGTTGCCCTCAGAGAAAAGTTGATGTGAGTTTTATATGCATGAACATCTTATATTGTAATGAATTGGGGATTGTGATACTACCCGGAAGCCAGCAGGCTGAGGGATTTTTCATTTTATTAATTAATTAATTTATTTAGAGACACAGTCTCACGGTGTAGTACTGACTTGCCTGGAACTTACCATGAAAACCAGGCTGGCCTCAAATCCCCAGTGATCTGCCTGTTTCTGCCTCCCAAGTGCTGGGATAAAAGGCATGCACCACCGTGCTAGACAGGACTGTTTTTATAGTTCGCAACATTGTGTATGTGTGTATGTGTGTGTGTGTCTATGCCTGTCTGTCTGTCAGAGGTTGACCTCAGGTGTCTTTCTCACTTGCTTCTCCACATTATGTTTTGGGGGACAGGGTCTCTCTGCCTCAGTAATTCAGTCAGATTTGTTGGCCACCAAGCCCCAGCCAGCACCTCCTGTCTCTGCCTCCCCAGGGCTGAGATTACAGGCACGGGCTAATGCCCCTGGCTCTTTTGGCAGTCCTAAGAGCTGACTGTGGGTTCTCATGTTTAGATGGCCGGCACTTTTCCACCTAAGCCACCCCTTCCCCAGTCCTCTTCTTGTTGTTGGTTGAGACAGGGTCTCAGGCTGTACTAGCCTGACCTACAACTCGCTGTGAAGCCCAGGCTGACCTCCGATTTATGGCAATGCATTCCTCTCACTTCTAGAACCCTAGGGTTATAGGTGTGAGCTATGCCCAGATGCCAGAAGCATTCCCAAAGAAACATAACTAGCTGAAAACCCTGAGCAATATAGAAAATTAGCTATAATCAAGTAGCAGAGAAGCCAGTTGCCATTTAATTATGTTTTGAAAATTTATCTTTCCTCGCTAGGCTAGATTTTTTTTTTTTTACATCTATGGTTTAAGAAGGAAAACACAGGTTCAGAACTTCCCACTCAAACACAGAGAAGGCATTCAGAAAGTGTCAGGCTCAGAGAGGCGGTGTAACACTCCATCAAGATTGTCATCAAGCCTGGCAGTGGTGGTGCACGCCTTTAATCCCAGCACTTGGGAAGCAGAAGCAGGCAGATTTCTGAGTTCAAGGCCAACCTGGTCTACAGAGTGAGTTTCAGGACAGCCAGGGCTACACAGAGAAATCCTGTCTATAAAAAACAAACAAACAAACAAAAACAAAACAAACAAACAAACAAAAAAGACATAGGGTGACTACAGAATAAACCTGACCCCAGATATGTACCCTAAAGAAACGGAAGCATCTCCATGTGTTCCTGGCAAATTATTCCACAGCCGAAGTGTGAACCTCTGGTGTAAATTATAGATTTTCCATCGTCAGTTGCAGTGTACCGCTGTGGTGGGGGCTGTCACTGACGGGTGGGGCAGGTACGAGGCAGAACTATCTCTGCAGCTTCTGCCCAGAAACCTAAGTCTTCTCTAGTTGGCTCAGTGGTTAAGAACACTGACTTCTTTTCTAGAGGTCCTGAGTTCAATTCCCAGCAGCCACATGGTGGCTCACAACCCTCTGTCATGGGATCTGCATGCCCTCGGCTGGTTTGTCTGAAGACAGCGACAATGTATTCATATATATAAAATACATACATACATCTTTTTTTAAAAAAGAGTTAATTCTAACCATGGCTCTGTGTTCTTGATCTTGCAACAGTTGTCAGAAGATCTGCTCAAGATTAGGCTTGTTAACAGCTAGTCATGGGGGACGGAGGGTTCATGAGGCCCTGTCCTTCTTAGAGAACCAAAAGACAGTAGCAGAGAGACCACGTTGCTGGAGTCCCGCCCCCTCCCTGAGTATCTATAGGAAGTTAGTGCTCCCTGGGGACATTTTCTACAGTGGTGTAAGCATGGGTAGGGTTCATGCTCTTGTAATTTTTCTCCCAGGGTCTTGTAACAAAACAAAGCAAAGCCAAGCCAAGCCAAACAAACAAAACAAGCCCTAATAAGGCAGTTTGAGAGACGGTCCAGGAGTCACAAGCACTTGCTGTCTTTGGGGCTTTGTCTATCCCGGCACCTAACACAGAATAGATACATTCATAGTCTCAGGCAGCTGAATTTTTGGTCCCCCTTTGGCGGCACTGTTTGGGGAGGATTAGGAAGTGTGGCCTTGTGGGAGGTTGGCTTTGAGAGTTAAAAGACTCATCGTTTTAAGTTCGGGCTCTGTTTCATGCTGGCGGTTGAAGGTTTGTGCTCTCAGCTCCCTGCTCTGGCTGCCATTTCTCCCAGCCACAGAGGGTCCTTTTCCTCTGGAACCACAGGCTCAGATAAGCTCTCCTTTCTGTAAGTTGCTTCTGGCTTGGTGTTTAATCACAGCAACAGAAAAGTAACCGCTCTTGCAAAGCTGGGCTCAGCTACAGGTGTATTGTCAGGGAAATGTTAGCGATCCCCCAAAAACAGCCAGGAGTCGATCAGATGCAATCACAGTCGGGTCTTTTTATTTGAGCTAGTTTGGGCTCCTCAGCACTCCATCACGAAGGATGGTTTTGGTGATGAGGAGCCCCAGTATCTATTGGGGCAAGGGACAAGGCTTTATAGTATGCAGCAAGTGGTGGTGGTGGGGTGAGTGTGCAAGCATCTAATTGGGAAGTTACTGTGGTCTTTAACATAATTGGCTAGTGCTGAGAGTCATATCATAAACTTAATTTCTGCTTCTCTCTGTATTGGTGATCATTAGGCAGGGGGTGGGCTTGTAACCTGGGGGTGCAGGCTTGTTGGGGGAATAACCTGGAGATGCTGGTCTGGTTGGTGTAACCTGGAGACACAGATCTTGCTCGGAATGAGCCTAGACACTGGAGCTAGGTTTGGGTTTTGTTGGGGGGTAGCTTGGAAACTAATGCTAGGTACTGGCCTGTTAGTTTACCTGAGTTCAAACTTAGGTCAGGTTCTCTAAAATGGAGTCTGAGTGTAAAAGATTTGGCCCTCTCACCAGCACCCAGATGGCAGCTCCTAACCACCAATAACTCAGGTTCTAGGGGATCCGACGTCTATGTCCTGGAACTCCCTTTGTAGATCAGGCTGCCCTTGAACTCAGAAACCTGCCTGTCTCCCATCTCCAGAGTGCTGGAATTACAGGTGTGCACCACCATGCCTGCCACCGGTTACCATGGTGCTGAAGGTCAGACCCAGAGCCTGGCCCATGTTTGATCATCACTGACGACATCATGGAGCTATAGATAGTCTGATCTCCTGGTTTCTTCACCTGAAATTACCTGGCCATCCCCTTCCCCTGATTTCATCATAACGAGGGTCCGGGGCAGGAGCGAGGAAGCTCCAAGTACTTAGGTGATTTTGCAACTGAGCCAGCTTTAGCATGGGTTCTCCCTACAGAGAGACTATCTTCATCACAAAGATGGATGATGATGCTAGATTGCCAGGGCATTAATTTATAGTGAGTCTGGGATGGAGCATGCTTAGCAGGCTTGGACTCCTTGGTTCAGTCTTTAGCACTGCACATGCAAACGGATCGCAACATCTCCTACCGTCTGGCTAACAGTGTATCTTCTCTCTTGGCATTCCCTTCCTCGGGATGGCTGCACGTTACACCCTCGAGCCACTTAGGGGGCTTTTAAAATACTGCAAGTTGCCAGGCAGTGGTGGCACACACCTTTAATCCCAGCACTTGGGAGGCAGAGGTAGGCGGATTTCTGAGTTCGAGGCCAGCCTGGTCTACAGAGTGAGTTCCAGGACAGCCAGAGAAACCCAGTCTTGAAAAACCAAGAAAATTAAAAAAAATACTGTAAGTCTAGATCCTAGAACAGGGAAATGAGATGAGGCTGGGAGCAGGGGAGGCCCATGTCTAAGTGTTCTTTTCGGTTTTTGTTTTAACTTTTACTTGCATCTTTCAGTGTGTGCAAGCGTGCACAGGGGAATATGGAATGCACTAGAAATCGGAGGATGACTGGTGAGAACTGCTTCTCTACTCCCCCATGTGGGTCCTGAGGATTGAACTCAGTTCATCAGGCTTGGCTGCTGACACCTTTACAAGCTCAGCCATCTCACTGGCCCACATCTCAGTGGTTTTCAAACCTCCTCTGGGGGTGCCAGTGTGCATACCGGTGCTCTAGGTGTTTCTATACGTGAAAGCCAAATTGTAATTAGATAAGCATGCTGTTACAGCTTGTATTTTAGTCTGAACATATAAATATCTATTCTGTGCTAGGGGCTTCAATAGAGAAAAGTAGAAGTTGTTACAACTTAGTGGTTTTAAAAAGGGGCTTTAGAGCCGGGCAGTGGTGTCTTTTTTTTTTTTTTTTTTAAAAGGTTCATTTATTTTATGTATTTGAGTACACTGTCACTCTCTTCACACACACTAGAGGAGGGCATCAGATCCTATTACAGACGGTTGTGAGCTGGGAATTGAACTCAGGAAGAATAGTCAGTGCTCTTAACTGCTGAGCCATCTCTCCAGCCCAAGGCCTTGGTGTCATAGTCAAAATCCTAGCACTCAGGAGGCAGAGGCAGCCAGATCTCTGAGTTAAAAGGCCAGCTTGATCATGGAGTTCCAGGACAAAGTCTGTGTTCAAAATCAAATACACACACACACACACACACACACACACACACACACACGAATGAAAGAGCCCAGTTCAAATCCTAACCCAACACTTACTGGTGTATGACTCAGTTTCCCTCTCTCCTTCCCTCCCTTTTTTTGTTTCACAAATCAGTCCCCCCCCCCCTCCCCACACACACATCCAACCTCCCCAAACATCTATCTATGTTCTCATCGGGTCAAGAAAAAGGTCACTGTCTTTCTCATGGCCCCTTAGAAAGCCTTCATTCCGACCCCAGGTGCCTCTTTTCCTGGCTTTACTGTCTTGATTTTTTTTACAGCTGTGCCTGTTTTGTGTGTGTGTCTGTGTGTGGTTAAGTGCACTCATGTGCAGGTGCCCTCAGAGGCCAGAAAAGGTCATCTGATCCTTTGGAACCGGAGTTACAGGAAGTTGTGAGGGATTTCAGGTGGGTGCTGGGAACCAAAGGAAGGTCCTCTGGAAGAGTCGCTGAGTCATCTCCCCAGCTTTTGCAGTTGTGTTAGACAACACTATTTTGAGCTTGCTCTCTTGTATGCGTTTCGCGATTACATAATTAACGTAGAGAAGCTATCCCTGGTAGTCAGAGTGCAGAGAGCCTCCGTGTTAGCAAATACTACACACCTTTTCGGAGATTGCCCCTTCACAGGTCAGTTTACACTCTACCCCTGTGTGAATGTAAACAGCGCCGCCTCTTCACACCTTCCCCCCATTGCTAACGAAGCGGGGAACTTTCCACACACTGACGGCCACTGGGCTTTCCTCATTGGGAGAAGAGGGCGGTTTAGTGATCCTGGCTTAAATTTACTTGAACACATCTTTGGGGTGAGATCTTTACGATCTTGCTGAGGCTTAACTCGGAGGTACAAGGCAGGCAGGCTGGAGTGGGTTCCGAACACTCCCCTGCCTCAGCTGTACCGCACACCTCCTGATTCCCCCACGTAACCCAGTCGCCTACGTTAGGCGTGGGCGATGGCTCAGTTGAGTGCATTCTTGCAGAGGGCTGGAGTTTGGTTCCTAGCATCCTTATCTGAGGCGGGCAGTCGGGCAGAGCTCCCCGTAGGAACTCGGACAGCAAAAGACAGCGCCCCAGACTCTGCAGGGGCCCCCACCTCCAAACACAGCATCCTGCGAACCGCCAATTTCAAACTGCCCAGCCCAGCCCCGCCCGAACGCTCTTGCCCTCTTCCTATTGGTCGCCAGTCAAAGGAAGAAATAATGTGATTGGCATTCCCATTTCACTTCCGCTAGCCCTCCGAGATCTGGGCGGGTCCTGGAGGAGACCCCCGCTGTCCATCAGAGGATGGCCAGTGCTGATTGGTTGAAGCACGGCTGAGACCTGCCCACGTCGTTTCCTTCAAACGCTGGGGCGGGAGACTCAGGGCGGAGCAGAGCGGGGCGAGTGTAAGCCGGGGGTCTTCGGCGTGTGCGTCCGGGTTGTGTGTGGGGTTGTTGGGGGCTTGGAGAGGCTCGGGAGGGAAGTCCCCTTTCCCGGGTCTTCCCGGCCGGCCCGGTCCAAACCGATGCCCACTTTCCCACCCAAGGCCTCAGGATAGTGGGGCCCCTGAGGGTCTGCTGCGGCTGCAGCCTGGGGTGTGCTGGGGTAGCCCGGGGTCTGTGGGGACAGCCGCGGAGTCTGTGTGTGGAACTCTGGGGGGAGGGGGAATAGGTTCAACCCTGTGTCTGTGGTTCAGCCTTGGGATGTCCTGGGGGAAGCCTAGAGTCTGGGGCAGGGGTGGTGGTGTCCCCGACTGTCCCCAGGGCTCCTAAGAGAGGTCTGAATCCCCTGTAGACCAGTCTCTGACTCCTGTAAACCTTACCTATATTCTTGTTCATGGTGCTTCCCATTATCTGTGTGATCTAAACTCACTCACTTTAACCTCTCTGTTCCAGTGTCTCCGTCCTTTTTCGTGCCTAACTTGGCGTCTCCTTCTTGTGTCTTCCTCCCGTTGTAGCCCTCTTGCCTTTCTGGTCAGTGAGGAGACCTTCCTCAGGACCATTGACCTCTGTACCCTCCAGGAGCAGTGCACCTTCCTTTCCCCGGGATAATCTTCAAGGCTCACTGATACCCCTTCAGGCCTCGGTTCACAGATTACATCTATTTAGCTACGAGGCATCAGATGTTTATATTTGTCAGGGTTCTCTAGGGGTTTGGTAGAATGAAAGAGTAAGCGGAGATTTACAGACCGCAGTCGGCTACCCCACCAATGGCTGTTAGTTCTTTTGAAAATGATTTATTTCTATTCCTTATGAGTATTTTTTGCCTTCATGCGTCTATGCCCCATGTGCCTGCCGACTGCTGTGGAGGCTGGAAGTGGCCTCCTCGCCCTGATCTCTTTAGGGAGACATGACTCTGTCAAGCCCTTCCAGCCTTAAATGTCAGCACCCACTTGACTTTTTCCCCAATGTTCCTTCAGTGTTGGCGGAAAGATGCTGAAGTTTAAGTATGGAGTGCGGAACCCGTCGGAGGCTGGTGCCTCTGAGACCATTGCCAGTCGGGCCTCCAGGCTAAATCTGTTCTTCCAGGTAAGAAGCTGCCTGCCAACGATGCACATTTGTGTCTGCTGCGGTAACCGTCTTTGGTTGCATTATGGATGGAGACTAATATTCCTAGGGCAATCCTGTTTGTTCTTTTTTTTTTTTTTGAGGCAGGGTTTCTCTGTGTAGCCCTGGCTGTCCTGGAACTCACTCTGTAGACCAGGCTGGCCTCGAACTCAGAAATCTGCCTGTCTCTGCCTCCCGAGTGCTGGGATTAAAGGCGTGAACCACCACTGCCCTGCCTGTTTGTTCTTTTACATGTCCTGCCTGAGCTGGACTGAGGTGCTCCTGTGCTGATGGTTACATGGCTGGACGTGTCCTTGGGGCATCTCCTCATTTCTTATACTTCACACTTTTAAACTTTGTTTCTTTCAATGGAAGAAGCCAACATTGTGTGTGTGCGTGTGTGTGTGTGTGTGTGTGTGTGTGTGTGTATGTGTGTATGCGTGCATCTGTCTATCTGTCTGTCTGCCTACCTGTCTGTGTTTGTCTGGGTACCCAGAGAGATTAGAAACTAGCTTTAGATTCTTTGGACCTGGGAGCTGGTGTGACAGGTGTTTGTGAGCTGCCTGTGTGGACACTGGGATCCAGACTCTGGTCCCCTGATAGGGTAGTGAACATGTACTCTTAACCATGAGCCATCTCTTCAGCCCCAGTGTAGAACAATCTTATTTCATACAAGGGATGTCTGTTCTTCTTTTTTTTTTCTTTTTGAGACAAGTTCTTTCTATTACATAGCTTTGGCTGTCCTAACACTCAATATGTAGACCAGGTTGGCCTCCAAATCACAGAGCTCCACCTGCCTCTGCCTCCCAATCGCTGGGACCAAGGCATGGGCCACCATACCTGGTGGCACTCTTGCTCTTTAGATTAAATACCACACCTACTTTCCTCATGCAGGACCTAACAGTTGCGTCTTCTAAAAGGACCAATGTCCTGAAAATATTTTCAGACAGTTTTCTAGTTCATTTCTGCTCTGACTTGCCTTCACGATAGGCTGTAATTTGTAAACTGAAATTAACTCTTTCCGGCCCAAGTTGCTTTTGGTCATGATGTTTGTCATAGCAGTAAAAAACACACCAGGACATTTCCATTCCATCCCATTTTAATGTGGAGTGACCTTAGTTGGTTTTATATTTCGATAACAACATGCCAGAGGGTGTGTGCTTTTATAAACAAAAGAGGTTTCCATGGGTCACAGTCCTGCGAACTCAAGTACACCAATGGCTTCTGCTTGGCTCTGCTCAGGGCCTGGTTACAATGTTGCCACACTGGTTAGTGGAATTTGCAGAAATCACAAGTGCCAGATAGGAGGTAAGAGACCAGGCCTACTCCCTTTCCAACACCCTGCTCTCTCAGCTCCTGAGGGTAAGAAAAACATTTTGTCTCTTGAAGACCAGATAAAGATGTCTCATCCCCCCCCCATCCCCCCCACCTTTTAAAGCTGCCACGACTTTGACGCTGGAGTCTGAGCTTGCAGCACATGAACCCGTGGAGGATAAATCACATGCAGATGGTAGGGATGGGTGCCTTCTGCAAGAGGAAATGACAAAGTGTCCCTGACATTGGCCTCACACTCCAGCTGAGCCTGCTGTGCTGCCCCATGCAGGGCTGTCATGTCACCCTGAGGGTCAGATAGAGTGGCTGGTTTGTTTTCTACTGAGGTGCGTCTCCCTCCTACTCAGGACACCTGTGTTTCGGGGCTTGGCAGACTTCCAGAGCCCCAGAAATCTCACAAATCTTCAGGCGGCCATGGCTTTGCCAACTTTTTATTTTACCAAGCAAGGATGTGGAAAACAAATGAGAGGGGGGGGGAAAAGCTATTACTTTCTGGTCTTTTCATTTCCTAAAGAAATGGCATTTTAAGAACCATGGAGGGAGAGAGAGACACACGCGCACACACACGCACGCACGCATCAGCAGAACAAAGGGTCACTTTCAAGGCTGAGCCCCCTGAGGCTTTTGAGAGTGCTATGGGGTGCTCTGAGCCTAAGCCTCCTCGAGTCTCCGGGGGGGCCCCCCTCATCTACTTGGGCTAACTCTCAGGTGAACAGAGAAGGAAATGAGGCTCAGTTCCCGGAGTTAGAGACAACCAAAGGGACAGGCTTGGCGGCTCCCGGGGGAATTTGTTAACTGCAATCCAGAAGAGTTTAATTCAGGAGGTTGGTAAATGGGACCAGAGAATCTGTTCTTTTGTGCCTCTCTGGTGATTCACACGCAGCTGCACTTTCATGCTGCCCAGTGTTGTGTAACAAGGCCTAACAAGACTTAAAGTAGCAGTGGCTTCTCTTCCCAGGATTCTGCAGGTCGCCCAGCAGGCCCGGAAGTACACACCTTTAATCCCAGCTCTTGGCAGGCAGAGGCAGGTGGATCTCTGTGAGTTGAAGGCCAGCCTCGTTTATATATCAGTTCTAGGACAGTCGGGGCTACAAAAAAACAAAACCAAAAAACCCCCAAACAAACAAACAAAAGCCTTAAGAAACAAAACCCGAGAGACCCTACCCCCAAACAAGCAGGTTGGCTGTACTTCAGTGGGTTGCTCTGCTCCACCCCATGGACCCAGCTGGGGCTATATAGTCAGCAGAGTTTACACGTGGGGCAGTAGAACTTTGGCACTGACTGCTCACCGAGGCACTGTGTTTATTTAAATTTAATTTATTATTATTTTTGTGTGCTCACATGCCCGAGTGACTGTGGGCGTGGCATGTGCGCGCTCGTGCACATGTGCATGCATGGACATGCCATGGCGTGTGTGGATATCAGGTTGCAACTTTTAGGAGTCTGGCGCCCTTTCCCGGCATTCTGAGGCAGGGTCTCTCTGGATTTTGCCCACGTTGTCTTCCTCGTCCGGGCTGGCCTACCGGAAATTTCTCTGCCCCCACCTCTCACTTTCCCTCAGGAGTGCTAGGGTTACAGATGTGCCTCCACATCTGGCTTGTTATGTGGATTCCAGGCATCAGGCTTCTGTGCAAGCTCACCTCGAGCACTTTTACCAGCTGAGCTGATTTCCCACCCTTACGCTGCTGTGTATGCTTTTATTTATTTAATCATTTCCTAGGCTACCTGAGGCTCTTCCTTTTTTCTTTTCTTTTTTTCTTTTTGCATGTAATAAGAGATTTCCCCCTCGTGGGGTCATTGGTGGTAGCTATTCAACTTGGCCATTGTAGTTGGTCTTGAACAATATGTAAATGAGTGGGCGTGGCTGGCTTCTTCAGAACTCTGTTTATAATTCTGGCAGAGGGCCTTGTTTGGCCCAGGCGCTACATTGTGCGAAACCCTTATTAACATGGCCTAAACTTCTGTGCATGGCAGCTGCCTTCCCACAAAGGCTGTTCACTCTACCCTCAACCAGCACAGCAGCGTTTGGGTTTCTCTTTGCCGATTAAAGTGAGTCTCAGGGATGGCGTCTGTGCATGGAGACCCGAGGCACTGAAGGGGCATGTGAGAAAGTCTGCCTCTGGGTTTCTTTTGAATTCATAATCATCCTGCCTCAGCCTCCCATGTGCTAGGTTATAGGCGTGTGTCACTAAGCCTGGGTGCACTGAAATTGTGTGTGTGTGTGTGGGGGGGGGTCAGCTGTAGACACTGGCTGTATTTCCTTGGTTGATCTCCACTGTAATCTTTTGAGACAAGATCTCTCACTGAAGCTCGTCAATTCAGCTAGACTGGACAATGATCTTCAGGAATCCACGTCCCATCCCCCATCGTCGGGTGACACTTGCCATTATGCCTAGATATTTTACGGCGGTTTTGGGGATCTGAACTCAAGTCCTTTTTCTTTGTGATGGGCACTTTTCCCCAGCTCCTGAAGTTGTAAAAATCTACTTTCTGTGCCTCCCTCCTATAGCTGTTTTTACAGAGATTTTGCCCACAGTCTACGGCCTCACATGGGAATTGTTTCTCTAAACTTGGGTTCCCAACTCGAGTCTTGAGAGGCCAGACGGTGGGCATAAATGGATCAAGCTGGCCAGACAGAAGACAGGAAGTCAAGTCTGCAGTGACCTTTGGCACTCGCCAAGAAGGGGACCTCAGCTCCAGTTGTGTCATGATCTAGCTGAACAGAGGGCCAATATTGCCCCATCTGCTAGAGTTTCAGGAAAAGGGAGACATTCAGCTGTGTGTGTGTGTGTGTGTGTGTGTGTGTGTGTGAGAGAGAGAGAGAGAGAGAGAGAGAGAGAGAGTGAGTGTGTGTGTGTGTAAAATCTACTGATTTAAAAATATTGGCAGATAATTCAAATTATTTTAAATACTTCGAGCCAAACAAAACATGTTTGTGGGCTAGACACAGTCTGCCAATCTGTAACTGATCCTGCAGATCATGAATAAATTCAGCATTACGGTAGGCATCCACTCCTACTACTTGACATGAATTAGAGAGGCTGAGGTTGTATCTGCTGTCCTCCTGCTGCCCAGGGAAGGAATGTCAGTTACAGTTTCCTATGGAAGAGATACGGTACCCTCTTTTCCTATGGAAGAGATACTGAGCTCAGGGTCCACAGTTCCAAATGTTCCGACCAAGCTCAGGCTCAACAAAGGGATGGCTTTATTATCACCAGCAATGGAGCCACGTAGATAATCAGTTAACGGCCTGAGAATCGGTGCCACTTTGCTGTAAGCAGTTAAATTGAGTCGGCCGGTTGTGATTTACTCTGTGTGGATGTTATTGATCAAAGCCTTTCCTTATTGACAGAATCCCCATCTGATGTTTGCCATTTTTAGGGGAAACCGCCCCTCATGACTCAACAGCAGATGTCTGCTCTTTCCCGGGAAGGGATGCTAGATGCCCTCTTCGTTCTCTTTGAAGAGTGCAGCCAGCCCGGCCTGATGAAGATGAAGCATGTGAGCAGTTTTGTCCGGAAGTGTAAGTCTGGGGCAACTTGTCCTTGGCAATGCTCCCTAGAGAGCAGCTGTTCTCAACCTATGGGTCTCCACCCCTTCGGGTCGGCGGCCCTTTCGAAAGGGGTTGCTTATCAGATATTCTTCGTATCAGATATTTACATTATGGTTCATAACAGTAGCAAGATTACAGTTATGAAGTAGTAATGAAATGATTTCATGGTTGGGGGTCCCCAAGACATGAGGAGCTGTATCAGAGGGTCGCTCGCAACATCAGGAAGGTCGAGAACCACTGCTCTAGAGGAAGACAGGATGCCGGAGGTGGAAGGGATTGCCTGTAGTTCCAGAAAACCATGGTCTTCGTCTGACCCAGGGGCGTGGACAGACGGTATGGTGGTAGTCTGGAGACCAGAATTAAGTGAGGCTTCTCACTGGAAGTGACGGAAATTCAGTCAAAAAAGGAAAGATACTGCCTCAGGAGACAAATCCAAGGATGCTTCAGGCATGCCTGGTTCCAGGACTCAAATGGTGGGGCTGCTCCCCTCTGACTCTGCCTTACACTCTGAGCTAACCCATCCTGCAGGCAGAACAGACTCAGTGCTTAGGCGCCATTGTGTTTAAATTCAATATGATACTTTGTTTCTGTTGCTTAATTTTAAAATCATGATAATAGATGAATACAGGAATGATTCTGAATCTGGTGTCTCCTCATCCCTTCTCCCTCTGTTCTTCCCTCTCCTCTTGCTCCTTCTTTTCCCACCTCTCTTCATCTCTTTTCCTTCTCTTCCTTTTCTTCTCCCTCCCGCTCTCCTCTCTCCTCCCTCCCGTTCTTCCTTCCTCTGCCTCCTGCACGGTAAGTGTTGCCAGTGAACTATACCCTGAGCTGACTGACTTGTTTTATTTATACCACTGATGTAATTTAGATGTAATTCTTAATTTTTCTTAAATGGAGAAACAACTAATGACAGCAAAGTGACGTAGGGCCCGTGAACGTCACAGGTCTGCTGCTGACTTTGACTGCCGACTTAGTATTCCTGATTTTTGCTTGACTCCAACGTGGTGGGGCGACTGGATGCCGGTGCCACATCTTCTAGTATTTTCTGCTACTGTTTTCAGTGGTGGATGCTTCACTCCAGCGCCTCTTGGAGAAACGCTGAAAGGCCCTTCAGTGCTGTCATGGGGCATGGGAGGGTGTTACTGGGTGAGCCCCGGCCCTGCCAGGCATCCAGAGCATACAAGGACTATATAGTCGGCATGCCAGATTTGAGAAACTGACTCCTTTAAGATGACCATCTAACCAAGCACTCCAAACCACCGAGGCTGAAAAGGATAGATTTGAATCCCTTCTTCATGAGTCTGTGGTTTGACTGCATTCTGCTGGGGCTTCCTCTGCTTGGTGATAACTGGCTAAGATTGCAGGCTCCTGGCTTTTCTAAGCTGGAATGTTCTAGATGCCTTGCTCAGTGTCTGTGGCCCTGGCTGGAAAGCTGAGCCCCATTTCGATTTTGGGATGACAGGGGTCTCAGTCTGTCAGTCCGTGTCTCTCTCTTTGATGGAGATCAGGGTCTTGTACTCTCTGTGGTTCCTCTGTGTGAGGGGCCAGGAAATTGTAAACTTCTACGGGTCAGCAAAGCTTAACTGGAACCAGCCGTACCCATGTGTTTTGGCCACACATTAGAATACTTGGAACAGAGATCCACCCTCAGGCTGGAGTGCTGAAGTGGAGACTGCTTTGAAGGCAGTTTTACTGAGCATGGAAGAGCTCTGGCTGTTGGCAGTCAGCTTTCTGCTACTGTAATAAACCCCCGGAGTAGTTGTCAGGCACAGAAGAGGAAAGGTACCCTGCTGGTACTTTTGGGGATTTCAGTCTATGGTTGGTTGCTTTGAGGGTGTGGTGTTTACCTCAGCTCTAGGAATGAGCTAGAGAGAGGGAGAGGAACGCCCTCTTCAAAGGTGCACTCTGGGGAACTTCCCATGGGGCCTCCCTCTTGCTGCGAGGCAGGCTTGTGCTGCCTACGTGACTGTGTGGTCTCCATCCACCAGGGTTTGGGAGAATACAGTCAGAGAAGCACCACAGAAGCTTTCTTACTGGGAGGTTCACTGCCTCAGTGATACTGTGCTGGGGGTTTGACTTTTAACACACGGGCCTCTGCATTCTGCGTGTGAAGAAACTACACAGGACATGAATCCCAAGTGTTAAATTCACTGGAAACTAGTTTTAGAGACCGTTTACCACCTCCTGCCTAGTTAGATGTGTTTACTTTTTAAAGACAGGATCTCACTGTGTAGCCCTGGCTGGCCTGGAACTCACTCTGTAGACCAGGCTGGTCTTAAACTCAGAGATCCGCCTGCCTCTGTCTCCCGAGTCTGGGATTAAGCAGGTGCATCACCAGGCCTGGTGCTAGGTGGTTAGTTTTACACAGTCCCAGAGAAGATTCTGATTGGTTCTGCTCTGAGTCACTCACAGGAGGACATTCTGATCAGCCTTCTCTGAATCTATAAAGGAGTCAGAACATTGATTACCAGGGCCTCCTAGAGTGAACTAAGCAGCTCAAAGGCCACAGGGGTGCTGAGTAACCAAAACTCAAAAAGTGTGTCTGTTTTCGTTGCAGTTGTGAATAGCTGACAGCAGCAGACTGAGAGAAGAGAGATTTGTTTTGGTTCACAGTTTGAGAGAGCTCATGTCAGGGAAGGGGTGGTGGCAGGGGCATGCGTCAGCCCCTTGTTAAAAGTGCTGACCAGGAAACCAAGAGGTTGGGCAGAAGGAGAAGGCAATGAACCCCAAGGCTCACCCTTTAGCCACTCCCATCCTTGTCTTCACTTCCCGAGTGTTCCACAGACCACCCAAACAGTGCCACCAGCTGGGGACCAAATGTTCAAGTACAGGAGCCTGTGGGGGCCATTTCCCATCCAAACCATTAACAAGGGCTCCACAAGGGCTTCACTGCTTGTGTGTTCCTTGTCTGCTCTCAATTTCCTCATCTATGAAAAGAAGACGTGCATAGCTAACAGTGCCCAGAATGAGTTCACACGCTCGCCATCATGGTTGGTCCAGCGCTCAACTCCGTAAGCTCTGGGCTTGCTGGCGAAAGTTATCTGCATTAGGTTAAGAAAGGGAGACCCACTGGGATCACACCATTTCCGGTAGGGAGGCCCGCCCACTGTGATCATACCCTTTCCTGTGGGGAGACCCGCCTACTGTAATTGTACCACTTCCTGTGAGAGACCCTCCCACTATGGTTGCTTGGGCTAGGATCTTGGACCAATAAAAAGGAGAGAAAGGAGTCCATTTACTCCTCCCTGCTTCTTCAGTGTGGGTACTGTGTGACCAGCTGCTGGGGAGCTCCTGCTGTCTTGACTGTCCCACCGGGATGGCCCGCAGCCTGGCCCCGTGAGCCCGCGCTCCCTTAGTTGCTTCGTGAGGGTATTTCATCACAGCAACAGAAAAGTTCCTAGGACAGACAATGTGTGTTAACCACAAGCATCACCCCTGATTAATCAACACACTGCATCTTTAAAATGTCCTTGAGGTATTTACTCATCATCCTGCATGCGTTTATATATTCCTCCAGCGTTTGAATATGTAAATTATCAAGTAGGCAGTGGGAGGGGTCGGAACTTGGAGGACCACCCTCCAGCCCCTTTCTCAGGTTTGAGACCCCAGGGATGCTTCAAAGCTTCAGCCATAAGAAGCTGTGTGTAATCAGGGCCGGTGTCTGCGGAGTGGAGCTTTTCCGGGAGACTCGTTCATACTTTTTCAAGAGGCTTCCTGGAGAGGACCCTGAAGAGCCCGTGATTGAAATCCAGCGACTGCTGGATTGAAATCTCCACCCCCACTTCCACCTCCACCCTGACCCTCTTTGAGTTTCTGTTTCGGAGTGTGAGCTTCGCTTTTCCGCATGGAGAAGGGTCCAACCGCTGCCACTGCCCACGTTTGTAGGAGTGGAGGTTTCCTCTGAGCCGCCAGCGGAAGTGGACAAGGACCTCTGTTTGAAGTGGTGCCTCTCACAAAGGTACCCCTGTCCTTGAGCCTGCGGAGGACAGGCGATGAGCATCTGGGAACGGGGTGTGTGTGTGTGTGTGTAACTATTGTCTTCGCCAACTGCAGTGCGGCGTTGATTAACTATGTGCATGTTCTGGTTGTGTCATTAGATGATTTTTGTGGTTGTGCGGCCATCATAGGATGCATGCACAAACCCGGGTGGCACAGGCTGGTCACTTCATTTGGCTGCTATTTCTCTCTCTCTTTTAAAGGAGGCCTTACTATGTAGTCCTGGCTGTCCTGGAACTCATTACTTAGACGAGACTGGCCTCTGCACTCACCAAGACCCACCTGCCTCTTTTTTTCCCCAAGTGCTAGGAATAACGGGTGTGCATTACACCTTGCCTATGAATTCTTTTAAAAAAGTGTTCGCTCTTGGGGTTGGAGAGATGGCTCAGGAGTTAGGAACATTTGCTTATATTATAGAGGACCTGGGTTTGGTTCCCAGCACCCTCGTGACAGCTTACAACTTCTGTAACTCCAGTTAAGGGGACCTGGTGCCCTCGTGTATAAATACATGCTTATGTAATTTATGTATTTATGTAATTTATATAATTCCTTAAATTTTAAGTGACACATATATTTGTATATATTTGAGAAATACTGTGGTGTTTCAATACCTGCTTATTAATCTAATTATTGATTGATTTATGTACTCATTTATTTAAAAGTTATTTTTCTGGGTGTGGTGGCACATGTCTCCAAAAAAAAAAAAAAAAACAAAAAACAAAACGTAAACCAAAATATATTTGTTTATTTTTATATAAAGCATGTGACATGTTTGCCACTTATTTTATTCAGTTTTTAAAGGATTTGATGTGTACAAGCATGTGTGGGTATCTGTAAGTCCACCATGCCGGCCTGAGCGCTGGAAGCTCAGGTCAGGCTGTTGCCACTTCCTCTGCTAACCTAACAGGACACTCGTGGAGCAGACACTTGTCAGGTACCTGATATACAGCAGCCTGTGTTTTAGACGGTCCAGACACAAAGATGCAGCTGGGTATCAGTGATACCTCATCGTTCAGAGACAACAGACACCGGCGTGATAGCGGTCCAACAGGGGCTAAACAGTGTCTGTCACTGAGGCCATCCTGGTTTACAGCACCATGCATTCCAGACAGGTTTGTGACAGTGCTGTTCTGAAGTAACCTACTGTGTGCTGCAGGTCCCACGAGGGCATCCCATGCACAGTTATGTGTGCTTACCACCTAAAGGTGGTAATAAGTGACTGCCCTCTGTTTAATGCGCTTGCTGTCCTGTCCTGTACCCGGTCCGTCTGAAATCTCAGTGTAGGACTACTCGTAGGTTAAGCATAAGGAGCCTCAGACATGTCTTGAAGTCAGGAGGCTACCCTGACAGGATTTTGACCATTGGTAGGAATGATAAATGATCAATGGGACGGGAAAGCAGGTTACCTCTATCTGTTACCCAATAAACGTAAGCAGATGTCGGCCTGGTGAGATGGCTCAACAGTTACGAGGACCCAGTTCCCAGCACCCACACGGGGGGCTCACAACCGCGTGGAGCTTCCAGTTTGAGGTGATCCAACCTCGTCTTCTGGCCTCCAAGGGCACTGCATACACATGATACATATGTATACACGCAGGCAAAACACACACATAAAATGACTTTATTTATTTTGAGTCAGGGCCTTTCTTTGTAGCCCTGGCTGACCTGAAGCTCCCGTGTCTGTGGGTTGATCTTTAGATTGTTTCCATGTTGGTGTCATGGATGTTCAGGTGCAGGCGGGTTGCTTCTGAGTCTTTCCCATTCTCTTTGTGAGCCTTTTCATGCCCATCTTGTCCCAGCGTGTGTTCTGGGAAGGGTGGATTCTTAGTTTTTGGAAGGCTGGACTGAATTTCAGGGAAGGAAGATGTCGATCGATTCTTCGATTCTGCCTGGTTAGCTTTGGCCACCCCCGTACCCACAGGTCCAGTTGTCTGAGTAACGAAGCCACAACCTGGGCTGCGTTTTCGTCACAGCGCCCTGTGTTGTTCGGTCTGCCTTGGTATTCAGTACCCACTGGGATCCATAAGCACCAACCACATATTCACAGAGATGGCGACTCTGGTGTGGGGAGAAGTTGTGAAGGACTCCGCATCCCGTTTCTCTCTCTTAAAATAGTCAGGGGCCTGATTTTAGCATCTTACCTGTTCACCTTAATAATGCAAAAGGCCTTTGGGGGGAAAAGTTAGAGATTTGGAATGCTTTCCTGCAGTTCTGAAGGTGTCACGGTTTCCGCCCACAAAGCAGTTTGTCTAGTGTGTGATTTTGATGCCTGATTGTCCCCAGTGATGGGCCTGGAGTTACTGAGTTGGGCAACATCGTAAGCAGTTTTGGAGCCCAAGGCCTGAAAGAAAATGAAGAGAAAGATTGGCCTGTGTCCAGCCAAGAGAAAATCAGGTTCAACTCGCAAATCTGCAAGCCAGTGCATTTGGCTAATTGTAATTCAGTACTTGACCACTTGGCATGAAGGGAAGCCCAGAAAGGATTGGAGACAGAAGGCAGACTGGGCTCGGCATAGTGGTGCCCCTTGTGGGTCACGGCATCCTGTGCCTTTACACACCGAGCCATCTCCACGAGCCTAGACATGTTTTTAAACAGTGCTCACAATGAATGCGTATAGATCCACACAGCACTCTAGGTTGGTGGTCCCCAAGGGATCCAGGGAACTTTGGTGTGACTGGCCACCACGAGACTGGGGGTCAGGACTGGGGCCATAGGTTACAGGCATATGCCACCATGCCTGGCCTTTTAGGTGGGTGCTGGAGATTTGAACTTAGGTCCTCATTTCTAGAGCAAATGCTCTTATTCACTGAACCGTCTCCCCAGGCCGAGTCTTTTAGCTTTCAATGTGAGTGGGATTTCTCCAGGGTAAGGTTTTCTTTTTTTTTTTGGTTCTGGTGCTGGGATTTGAACCTATGACCTCCTGCCTGCTGAGTACATGCTCCCCTACTGACCTGCACCCTGAGCCTAAGATAATTTGGACTATAGGTCTTTTTTGCCTTCCTTTGGTTGTAACCCCTATTTGTGATGCGGCTCATCTGTTAGTCACAGGGTTCTGTTCCTCAGGCCATCACTGCTGTCCCTTATGGTCTTACATGTCACTAGGGTCCCCGGTCATCTAGAGATGTCTCAGAGTGTGAGATCCTGAAGTACTACCCACTCTGCCCTGTACTCTATGTTGATCTCAGCCTGAGCAACTGGACTAGGGAAAGGAATAAGATTATGTCAAGAAAGGGAGGCCTGCCCGGCAGTGGTGGCGCACACCTTTAATCCCAGCATTCGGGAGTCAGAGACAGGCGGATTTCTGAGTTCGAGGCCAGCCTGTTCTACAGAGTGAGTTCCAGGACAGCCAGGGCTACACAGAGAAACCCTGTCTCGAAAAACCAAAAAAAAAAGAAAAAAAAAAGAAGAAAGAAAGTGAGGGTCACAAGCCCATCCGGATGTGTGCCTGTCAACGCTGCTGAGCAGGTGTCAGGGCTCTCTGGGCCTTGGGGCTAACCCTGTACCTTTCTCAAGCACTGCCACATATTAGGGCCAGGAAAGCGATCCACTGAAACAGTACAAGGGCCAGTGGCACAAATGCAGGCAGAACACAGCTAGCTAGGAAGGAATGATCCAGAATCAGCTCCAAAGCTGAGGGAAGATCAGGAGTCATGTTGCTTCTGTTATATTGCAAGGCCCGTAGGAATGCTGCTAAGCTTGTTTGACCCCAGCACTGCCCCGCAGCCCTCGCAGGAAGAAGAAAAGCATGGCTGTGTGCTGCCTTCTTATTTTCTGAGTCTACAGGACTTGAATTCTAGCTACCATGGAAACCGCACTTTGGAATTTCTGGAGCCCTTAATTTTAACAGATAAAAAACACTTTGGTGCCGATTTTATAATTATTCATGATAGATGAGAAGCGACTAGACGTCTTCTGAAGGGGAAGGAAGACAGAACACGTTTTTCTTCCCTTTTTCCCCCCCACTCTTGCAAGATGTGTGCATTTGAATGGTGTCTTTCGTCTGGGTGTGACTCTCCCATCTCCCACAGATTCTGACACGATAGCCGAGTTACGGGAGCTCCAGCCGTCGGTGAGAGACTTCGAAGTGCGAAGTCTTGTGGGCTGTGGTCACTTTGCTGAAGTGCAGGTGGTTAGAGAGAAGGCAACCGGGGATGTCTATGCCATGAAAATCATGAAGAAGAAGGCTTTGCTGGCCCAGGAGCAGGTAGGAGCGTTCGAATCTCGGGTCTTGATGTCCATCACAGAGCCCTGCTAATTTGATGTCTAGGATCCAGTGAGTTGATAATTATGAACACATGAGCAAAAAAGGCCTCTCCTGCCCTTAGCTCTCCTCAACCTGATGTTGATGAATTCTGAAGCCTTAGAAATTTTCATCGGTTCCTTTGTCGTGACTCTGCAGCTGCATTTTATTTTAGAGCCACATTGGGCTTTTAAACTAAAACTGATGACTTTAACATGACCCCTTGGGACTAAAAGCTTGGGTCTTAGGGACACGCCTCACCATGGGGTAAATCGGGCGGTACCCGCACCTGCGCATACATAGGTATTCTTATTGTGGGCACACTGGTTTAATTTTAGAGCAGGCCTTTGCAGAAGTCTAAGTAAAATTGTGTTCCCTGGCTTGTGAGTCGCCTGTCTGAGAACAGTGTACGAAGTTGTCTTTTTAGCTGTATTTTTTTTCCTTTGAAGAGAGGCTGTTCTAGACATATTGATTCATTGGCTGTGTTTTCGAGAGACAGCCGTCCGCCTCGGAGTTCAGAGAGTAAGTCATTAGTTACAAGCATTCTAGTGTACATCGTGAGTCCGATAACGTGCCCAGCTCCGTGGGAAGCCTGCAATAGGAACCAAAGTCCCATGGCTGTTCCTTGCAGGGATGAAGAGCAGCTCCCAGAGGGAAACTGCAGATCTATAAAGCAGGTGTTTACTTGTTAAGGCCACAGAGGGGGGGAGAATTAGCAGATTCATTAGCAGTGATGAAGGACGATGTCATGGGTGAGCCAAGGGCAGTTGGGAAAGTCCTTAGGATGAGAGGGAGTGGAGGCTGGGCAGAGAAGTGATGGGAGCTGCCAGGTAGACACGTAGCAGGGGTCACATCCTGGGGGTGTGAGGTCCGGGGTTCTGTTCAGGGGTGTGTGCGTGTATGCATGTGTGTCTGTGTGCATTTGTGCACTTGTGTGTGTGTGTCTGTGAGTACATGAACGCGTGTCTGTGCGTGTGTCTGCATATGTGTGTGTCTGTGTTTGTGCGCTTGTGTCTGTCTTTGCATGTGTGCATGTTTGTATGCATGTGTGCACGGCACATATGTGTGTCTCTGTGTCTATATGTCTGTCTGTGCATGTGTGTGTGCATATATGCATGTGTGCTGTGCATGCACGTGAGGACAGAGTGAGAGAGAGAGGGGAGGAGAGGGACAGGAGTTCGTTGGTTGGGAACGAACTGAGAAATTAAGACATTTGAGTGGGCAGGGCCATAACTGAGGGGAAATCTTAACAACTGTAGTTTTTTACCATGTTAGACTGCGTGACGTAACATGTACCACATCAGCCATTTTTGCCGTAGGACTCAGTGTCCTTAAGAGGTTCCCCTGTGCTGTCAACCAGTTCTGCCAGTGACAAAGGTCCAGAGAGAAACCAACTTAGAGGGGAAGATGCTTTGCTTGTGCTCACAGGGTCAGAGTTTTTACTCCATGGCAGCTGCCTTCTCTGCCTCAGGCCTGCAGTGAGGCGATGCCGTGGGAGAGGGCCTGTGGCCATGGAGGATAAGGGATGGGGAGGAAGGAGGGGAGGGAATCGGCCCTGGGACCAGACATGGCATGCCCATCAGTAGCCTGCTTTCTCCAACTGTCCCTGCCTCCTACAGCCCAACATTTTCCAGTAGCCCATACAGTATTAATCTATGACTGGAGTCGCCCACTGATGACGACACAGTCTCCTGTGAGCCAGTCAGTCCCCGAGGGCTCCCATCTCTGCCCATAGCTGTGTCAGGACCCAAGCTTTCAGTACACCAGCTCTTGGGGGACATCTCAGATCCAGACCATAATGCCCCTAAACAAAATCCCAAGATCCCTTTTTGTTGTTGTCGTTACTGTTTCCTGGCTTTTGAGACAGAAGCTGCAGCAGAGGGTGGGAAGCCGCTGGTCAGAGTCCAGGCGCAATGTGGCTTCTGTGTCTCAGAATAAAGTGTGAGCAACATCGCAGGGAGGGGAAATGACACTGCCTGTGATTAGGAGGCCTAGGATGGGATATGCTCACTCAGCTTCCCCACCCAGGGAAGCTGCTCAGTCTCAGCATGATTCAGGGTCCTTGGGCGCGAGGGTAGCCCAGTTGTGCAGGGCTTGTGTTTGGTCAGGAACTAGTGCGTGTAAGAGGAAGCAAATCCAACGTGCCACATGCAGGCAGGCAACCGAGAGCCAAAGAGATGCACCTTTCTCCAGGGAAAGGACCTCAAATGACCATGGTGCCGAGGTGCAGGCCTGGGTCTTTAAAAACCCTGTTTACGTAGGAGCTGATAAAACTAGTTATTGCTAGTAAATATACCACTGGTGGAGAGAGTCAATGTAATAAAGAAATGGGGTCACCACAAGGATTTGGACAGGACGAGAGAAGGGCGGCATGGGTGTCCTCATCACGCCAGAGAGGCCGTAGTGCTGTGACAACCAGAAATGGTCCTCAGAGATCTGTTACCATAAAGGAGCCTTCAGGGGTCAGGCAGAACAATGAGCCAGTGAGGCCTGGGCCTGTTCAGATCTAGCTCCCTCACTGACCGCCTTCATTCACTGTGTCAGCAAAAAAGATCTGCCCTCTAGTAGGTTTGCTAAGCGGCTTAGATTCAGCACTGGGGCCTCCAGGGTGACTTTCAGGACTACATGGACTAGCTACTTAAAAATACTTCAGTGCCTTGGGATATGGCACAGAGGCCACAATGCTTGTCTAGCATGCGTGGAGTCCTGGGTTTTAGTCCCCAGCACTGACCGAATAAACTGGGCATGGTGGCATACGGGCCAGCACTCAGGACATAAAGGCTTGTGCACAGAGGCCCGAGGAGGATGGTGTCCTGCTCTGTCTTGTCCCACCACAGCCCCTTGAGTCAGGGTTTCTCCCTGAACCTGCAGCCAGACTTGGCACTCAGTCATCCTGATGTCCCCCTCCTACGGCCTTGGGGTTTGGAACACCTGGCCGTACCCAACCTTTTTATATTTACTTATTTATTTGATACGTGGGCTAGGACGCCAACTCAGGCCCCAGTGCACGTCCTGTGGTAGCCCAGCGGGGCTTGCTGCTGCACCCGATTGCCGCTTTCCTCACCCTGATTGGGCTGGGCAATGGTGGCACCTCGCTTACCTGGCACCTGTTAGAACCCACTAGGAAGTGATGGTGCATGGGAAGAGAAAGATATTTAAGCTCAAAAAAGTGACTTGAGGAGAGATGTTAAGAACGTAACTGAGTGGATTACGTGAGGGCCCAGCAAAGCCAAGCCATGTAGGTTGGAGTGTCGTGCTGAGTGATTTTTATTTTAATACCCAGAAACATCAGTTTAGACTGAAAGGTGGGACAAAGGCCATTTCCCCTCACTGTTACTCTTGTCACAATTATCTGAAGAGTTTCTCTTCCCTCCAGGTTTCATTTTTCGAGGAGGAGAGGAACATATTATCTCGGAGCATGAGCCCTTGGATCCCTCAATTACAGTATGCCTTTCAGGACAAAAATAACCTTTACCTGGTGAGTCTTCGCCTCTGTCCCTGTGGAACGCTCTGAGGCTCCGATACTCAGATACCACGGATTGAGAATGATTCTTGTCCATGTAGCCCATGACCTCTCTCTCTGTCTCTCTCTATCATTTGGTCGATTTTCTGACTAGACCTCTCCCATTCCTTGTTCTAATGATTAACAGCTGACCCACTTAGAAGAGACCCACTGTACTCGGTCACGAAGTGCAGTGAAGAGAAGTCATTTAACTGGGAATGGTCTCTAACTACCTTTAATAAGATCTCGCTTTAATTAAATTAATTAATTTAGTTCCTGAGACAGGGGCTCATTATGTAGATCTGGCTGGCCTGGAATTTGCTCTATAGACCAGGCTGGCCTGGAACTCACAGCATCAGTCACCTGCCTCTGCCTGCCCAGTGCTGGGATTAAATGTGTTCTTGTCTTGCTTTAATTTTTAAAAGTGAAGGTAATAATACATGATTGATGTAAGAACATGCAGCCTGTTTCTTCCTCACATGCGTGGAAGCTGGATGGGTTTATCTCCTAGAAGCAGAGAACACGATGGTGGTTGCCTGGTTACCAGGATGAAGAGAGGCAGGGGAGGGATTGTTAGTGGGTAGACCAGTTAGGTTACCATGAGTGGATAGGTAAGAGAGATAGGGATACGTTTTGGTGTCCTACAGTGGGGCACCTATCTTGAAATGATATTCCCCACAATAACTAGAAGGGGGTTGCAATGGTCCCAAGACAAAGCAGATGGTAAATGTTTGACGTGGTGAATTTGTTAATTGTTCTGATTTGATCACTGTACATTGTATATATTTATCGAAATATCATACTGCGCCCCGTGGCTACGCACAGTCGTCAGTTAAAAGCTCACACCAGTACATCCAGATCTCACCCTCTAAATGCATATCCCGGGACAGTAGAATGGTCCCGCAGGTGGGCTGCTTGTTGACAAGCCTGAAGACCTGAGTTCGATTCCTGGGTCTCACAAGATGGACCGAGAACTGACTCTTGGAAGTTGTGTCCTCTCATATACAAACGCGCGCGCGCACGCACGCACACCACACATACACACACACACATGCACAGGCACGCATGCACACGTGCACACACGCACACTTTAATAAGTTTAAACGTGTGCACTGAAGATGTGCAAGGACAGCCATCATTCTCTGCTTTCTTTTTGTCTCTCTGGAGGGAGCATATGCTGATGGAGGGGTCTGCTCGTTCTGACCTTACCTATATCTTACTAGGGAGAAACTGAACACTCTGCTGTATATGCAACCAAAGGGCATTTCTCTCCAGGTGTGGTGGCGCATGCCTTTAACCCCAGCACTCAAGAGGCAGAGGCAGGAGGATCTGTGTGATTTCCAGGCCAGTCAGGGCCTCATAGTGAGACCCATCTCGGATGTCATTGACGTCACCACACACCGCCACTCTCCATTCTTTTGGGGGTCAGGCACGGAGGCCAGGGCCTTGAACATGCAAGCACATGTGTTACTGAGCTTGCAACCCCCACGTCCAGGTTAGCCTTTGGGCAGAGTTTTCTCTGATGTCCATGTAGCGTAGCTTATGGACTGCTGAGGCTCATTGTGGGGTCCTTTTTAGGGTCTTAGAGGACTAAGTTCCTAAATGTAAAACATTCGAGAAACATTTGTTCCTGCTTCGGCCTCTTGGGCAAGACTCTAGTGTCGTCGTGGGTGAGGATGAGGAGGCTCATGGGAGAGAGCAAGGAGCTATTTTTTGTTTTGAACTCCCACTGGCCACTTTTTTTTTTTTTTTTTTTTTTAAATGATGTTACTGCCTTTGTTTCTGATCTGGAAGAATCAGTCGATTTATCTTGGTTCCATATGAACTGAAGTCTCTCCCTGGCTCCACCCAGCCCTCTTTTGGATACTATGGTTTGAGGTAAGGTCTTGTTAGGTATCCAGACCACTATATAACTCAAGGAGCTCATAGCTGGGGTTGGGGGCACACACCACCGTGTCCAAGGTCACCGAGCTTTCTCGTGTGTCTGTCCATGTTCCTGTGGGTGTGTGCACACATGCCAGAGGCCAGAGCTTGGGTATCTACCCTGATTACTCTCCACTTGATTTAGTTCTTATACAGTGTCTTACTGTGCAGTCCTGACTGTTCTGGAACTCTCTGTGTAGAGCAGGCTGGCCTTAGATCCGCAGAGAGCCACTTGGCTGTGTCTGCCGAGTGTTGACATTAAAGGCGTACATACATCACCACATTCACCTCCACTACGTTTTCCGGTTTCATCCTCAGGAAGGCCGTTTGCTTCCTGTAAGATAGAATCTCTCATTGGCCTGAAGCTCACCAATTAGGTTAGGCTAGCTGGTTAGAAAAAAAATTCCCATTTGCAGCGACGTCCCATTGTGGAACATAGCTCACCATTTTTCTGGTGCACTGTGGAGGTAGCACATTTCTTGCCGGTCTCCTATCAAGGCTAGGCTGTGACCCTGGCAGATGGCCCTTGGAAGCAGTTCTCTGTTGATCTTACCACTAGCTTTTCTGTTCTGGAAACAAATTCATGAGGGATACTAGTGGTCCAGAAGGGCAGCTCTTCATGGCTGCCAGGGAGCAGAGAGTGGGAGAGGGAGAGGGAGAGAGCGCAGGAGCGCACCTGTCCCCCCCCCCCCCCCCCCCCCCCCGCCTTCTCGCTGCCTCCCATCAGGACCCCGGCTTGTAGGATGCTGACACTTACGGTCAAGGTTGGTCTTCCTTGCTGTGTTAACCCTCCCCGGAAATGTCCTCAGGTACATCCACACATTGCTGTACAGTTTTCCAGGTACCTCCCTGTCCAATCAGGTCAGCAGATATGGATGATGATCTCACTAGAAGAGTGGAAAGGTGGATTTGGGGTGACAGTGGTCCCCACAGGGCTATAGCTAGGGCTTGAAGCCAGGCTCCTGGCTCCCATCAGCTTCTGAATTCCCACCCCTGGTGCTCTCCAGATGGCTCCTGATAGCACCCTGCTTTGGTTGTGCTGTCTGAGGGAAGTTTTTCAGTCTTTCAACTTTCAACCCACACCCGTGCAACTTTGTGGACAGTGTTCCCTTTCCATGTAGGAACGGTTCGGAAATGGCCTGTTTTGAGCCACTGACCCCAGGGCATCTGCGGACACCGGCATCTGTTACCATCCTGAGTCAGGAGGGAGTTAATGAACGCAGAGCCATTGTTTGTGTTAGTACCAAGCAACAGCTTATGATAGTTTTGACAACGAGACATGTGCTGTTTTGATCTCTTGGCTAGGATTATCTGAATTTCAGGCATGTCTCAAAAATCACCAGGCACGTGTTTTCCTGTTTCCTCTTTGGAAGCCAGGGTTTGGGAGGCCGCTGCCGGTCAGGAAGCCTGGTGTTTGAAGGCCTGCTCTTGGTTTTCTGCTGTTCCTTGTTTGGACTTCCCAGAGTCGTCCTTCTCAGCTTGAATTTTCTCACTGGGAAATAGGATAATAATTCTTTTTGGCCCCAGTTCAGTTGCTTGAGCATGTTACTGCCATTGGGATTCTTTGAGTTTGAGATAGTTGCTCTGTGTCCGGCTCTTGGGATGTATTTCAGGAGAATGTATCCAGAGTTTTGTCCTTTTTAGGAGCCACAATTGATCGAGTGATCTCAGTTCTTTATCTAGAGTCTCCAATTCGGGAGGTCTGACTCCTGCTGCTGCTGGTTCAGCCGCATCCCTGAAAAGTGTCGCTTTAAAGTCTCAGGTCCTCGGGTTTCTGATCACTGCTTCTTCCTTCCTCTGCACAGTACCAGAGTGTGCACATCTGAGATCACTCGTTCTTCTGAGGCTCAGGAACGGGCTCCTTTGCACTGTCAACCTTGGGGCGGTCCATTTCCGTTGCTCGCCGGACCTCTCTCAGTGATCCTTCCTTAAATGTACTGGGTTCCTTGGCTGAGTGCACTGCTTCTTGTCCACACTGTGTGAGTCAATGCTCTCTAAGGACTTTTTTAACATGGCTGAATCAGGCCAGAACTCAGAGTTTCAGAGGTAGAAGGCCTTGTCTCCTAGATAGCAGCTCTCACCCTTCCTAATGCTTCGACTCTTTAACACAGTTCCCCATATTGTGGTGACCCCACAACCATGAAATTAGTTCATTGCTATTCCATAGCTGTAATTTTCCTACTGTTATGAATCATAATGTAAAAATACCTGATATGTAGGATATCTGATATGTGATCCCAAAAGAGTTGTGACCCACAGGTTGAGAACTGTTGTCCTAGAGGCTACCATGACCTTTCAGACAAATAATATCAGGTCTCTGTCAGGGACACTTTGCTTAGGGGATTCCAACCATCCGCCCTGATGCTAGTGGTCAGAAGCAGTGGGCAGAGTGCAGTGTGATGCCGGGGGCACCATTGCATTTTGTGTGGCAGGTATTGAGTGTGCAAGCTTCTCAAAGTGTCATTCCTGAGAGGCAGCCTGCACAGCATGCCTCTACTGATGCTGTATTCCAGCAAACTGGAATAGAACTTGTCTTAGTCCACCTGCCAGAGCGCTAACAAAATACCAGAGATAGGGCAGTCTGCGGGGCATGGATGCTAATTTGGGTCACGACCCTAAGGGCATGTCACCAGCATCAGGCTGGGACCTGGTCACAGTTTCTTGCCAAACGATATCATGGTGGAGAGTGTCACATGCTAAGATAGTCTGCATTCGAGTCTGTGTCTCTCCTTACAAAGCCACTAATGCTGTCACCACACACAGGCCTAACCTCCCAGAGGCCGCACCTCCAAAGAGCATCATCATAGAAATCTGAGGTTAAATAACCAATGTATGGACATTTTTAATCCCTGTGTGTACGTGTGTGAGCACACATGTATGTGGTTATTACATGTGTACATACATGTGGAGGTCCAAGGGTGATGTTGGGACTCTTCCCGGATCACTCCACATTTTATTCATTGAGACAGTCTTTCCCTTGAGCCCAGAGTTTGCCAGGCCTCTGTGTGGGTCCCTTGTCTCTGCCTTCCAAATGCTGGAGTTTACAGGAAGGCTCTGCCATGCCCATCTAGCATTTGCACAGGTTACGGGAATCCAAACTCTGGTCCTTGTGTGTGTAGCAAGTACTTTGCCTGCTGAACTGTCCTCAGCCCCATCACGTGAACCACGTGTGCTGTGCTGTGCCTGCCATGGCCTGCTGGTAGAGGTCAGTTCTCTCCTTCCACCATGTGGATTCCAGGGAGTGAACTCAGGGTGTGAGACTGGGTGCCAAGTGCCCTTTCCTGATGGGCTATCTCCTAACCCCAGCATGTGAACTTTTGAGGACACGTTCAAACCATAGTGATACTAATTATCCGGAGTGTCCATCCCTGCCTCCCGCCCGTGTAGCCACATGCACAAGCACACATGTGTCCTTTACTTTGACTTTAGCACAGTGAATGCAAATTGCCACTGAGTCCTCGGAGTATAGATGCAAAACCCAACAGTGTAGCTTCGACTCCTTCCAAACTGAGCACATGTAAGCTCTGCCCTTTAATTAGTGTTTGCAGCTGCTGCTGTAGAAGGGTCTGTCTCTGTTGGCCAGAAAGTCTTTGCTTTGAAAGAGCGAGTCCTTCACAGCTCCAAGACAGGCTCGGCTGTCAGCTGCTGTGCGGTCTCTGCCATCAGCGGGGTTACCACATTATTTAGGCCTATTTCACTGGAGGGCTCTTTCTCCCTTCTCCTCTCCCCTGCTGTGATTTGGTGACTTCCCCATTTGTGTGCCCTGTGCCTATTCTCTGTGTAGATGTCTCTCTGGTCCTCGCAAGGGTGGATGATGGCTGTTTCAGTGCCAACAGCCTGGTTATTTTCCAGCCCTGTATTGTCTGTGATCTTGTCTTGATATTCAGAAAGCCTCGGGTAGTCACTGAAAACAAAATGTAAGCAGAAGTGATGGCTGGGTTAAAGCCAAGGTCTGCTCAAGGGCGGGCTGCTGCGGAAACTTAGAATACAACTGGATTAGGAAACAGAATTGGTTCTGCAGCCTCATCAATAATGGTCCCGGTGCAGTGCCAGGTGAGCAGCAGGAACCAATCCTCAAAAATGCATCTTCCAGGACAATGAGATGGCTCAGCCTACAAAGGCGCTTGTCCTGCGGTCCTCATGACCTGAGGTTGATCCCTGAGAACCGTAGGGAGGAGAGAATTGACTGCACAGAGTCTCCTCTGACCTGTGACCTGTGACCTCTGACCTCTGTATGCATTCTCCCACCCCACCTCCATAATAACAAGTAAAGTAATGAATAGTTTGGGAAGGCACATTCCTTAACTGGAGGTGGAAATGTATGCTATACTATGCCCAGGACTCAGGAGGCTGAGGCAGGAGGATGGCAAGTGTGAGGTCAAGAGTGGGACCCTGCCTCAAACAGTGCAGCCCTGTGAGCACTGATGCCTGAGTTCACCCACTCGGTGAGCGGTTGGAATGAACAGGAGAAATACTCTCACACTCTGATGTTTCTTACTGCCTTTATATTAATCAGGATTTCTCCATATTGCCCTGGCTGTCCCAGAACAGACCAGGTTGGTCTTGAACTCACTGAGTTTACCTGCCTCTGCCTCCCGAGGGCTGGGATCAGAGGCATGCGCCACCACTGCCTGGCCATTGTTTTAATTCTTCTGCATTCTGTTGAGTGTCATCTTTATGAAGACATAGGAAGTTTTTTTTTTGCTATTTCCATTCCTGATATTCAGAATACTAGCACATAATAGACTTTCAAATATTATGGATGAAAGTGTCTTACTTTATAAAAACCAGCGAATTTACTCATCTTTGAATGTGTGTGCATACTCTGACATAGTCTCGGAGGTCAGAGGATAACTGGCTGGAGTCAGTTTTCTATCGTGTGGGTCTCAGGGACCAATCTCTGCTTGTCGGACTGGTGGGAAGCGTCTTCACCTGTTGAGCCATCTCTCTGTCCCATGTCACATTTTTTACAAAGCACTCTTCCCCGTGACCCTGATGGGCAAGCAGGCTTGGAAAACCCTCTAGAGGAAGTAGAGCCTTCCTGGGTTAGAAGCCATATCTTGGGGGTAATGGGTAGATCCATGCCATCTCTACGAAGGTGAGCAACAAAAGTTGGAGACAGAGATGCACCTGTGGACCAAGCCAGATGCTGCATGTGGGTTCTAGCACACCGTAGGTGACTTTGTTCTTCATTGGCTTATAATAACCTCTGGGTCACAGCCTGTCTTGAAGACTCTCAGTGTGTGACATTTGATGAGGACTTTGGTAGCCTCTTGTCTTGGTGCCATCTTTCATAGTCCCAAGGTGTTGTGAAAGACCCCAAATCCCAATTCTTTTAGCAGCATGGTAACTGATTAAATCTGGGTTGCATTTTACACACACTGTCTCCCCCAAGAGTGCCGTGTATTCCAAATGAGACCTTTATTCTGTAGTGTCGTTATGGGCTGTGGATAATGTCCCGATCCTCAAAGTGACTCAGGGAAGGTCCAGAGCAGTTCTGATGTTGTACACTTGGGCATTTTAGAATGCTAATTGGAGATTGTGTTGGTTCTTGAGGTTTGATTAGGCTCTCTGATAAAAATTCATCCTATTCAGATGTTTGTCATTTAGGGTGTCTATTTTGGCCCTGTGTCACGGAGCGTACAGGCTAGCAGCTGTTGTAATTTTTGTGGCTTGTTTTTTGCAATCAACCCCAGCTTCTGCAGACAGGGGGAGGTTGTTTGACCCTCAGAAAAGACGAATCTAGTTTGGGTGGATATCTTGCAGAGAAGAGTGGTGAACCTGTGCCTTTTCCCCTTTGTAAGAGATGCTGATTTTTCTTGAAATTCCTGCTGCTTCTACCAAATAGAATCTTCAGGAACTGACGCTAAATACTGAGTAGCACTCACTCGGCGTGTGAGCTCACCAGAGTTGCCGACAGTTGCTGTAGTTTTGACTTTCTCAGCTGAAACTTACATGCCATTCCGGTTCTCACATGACAGAGCCCATAGGTCTCTTACAGTGGTCCGTCATCACAGATACGCATTGTTCTTATTTAGAACTGTCTGCATCCCCAAAGTGCTAGTGCGTCTGCTATTATCTGAATTTCCGTTTGCTGCTTAAGACCCTTTTAATGGCAGTATATATTTAAAGCAGACTTAGAAATTAGCATTCACCCACATCCCCATTCCTGTAGAGAACCAGGTTGGGATGAGTGGGTGAGCTATAGCAAGCCAGGTGGCTCCTGTGGGCTCCTGTGGGGCTGAGGTGAGGAGCTGACGTCAGTGACATAGGCTCTGATTTGGAGGAAATGGTTTTACCCCTTCCAGGTGCCACATTTCTTGGTGAACCACTTTGCTCTTAGCAACTGTGGTACGAAATGGCATCTTGCCTTCCCAGGGCAGTTGTCCTGTGTGTGCAGAGTGAAAGAAGCCACGTGCATGGGTTGTTTCCCAGGCTATGAGAGGATGTGCAAGTCCCTGGCTTCCCCAGAGGTGTCTGCATCTGGGCTGAGCCTCTGGGCGCCTTTGTAGAGGTCCTCTCTCTGACTTGTTCTAGGAGCTTTTCTGTTGCCTTGATCAACACCACAAGCCAAGCTGTTAGGGGAGGAAAGGTGTGTTTCATTTGACGCTTCCAGGGCACAGTTCACTCCCGAGAGGAACTCAGCCAAGAGCTGAAGTAGAAAAGCCTCTTGCGGGCTTGCTCTCAGGCTGACGACCGGCTACCGTCCGTCTACAGCCCGGGCCACCTGCTTAGGGATAGTACCACCCACTAGGAGCTGGGAATCAAGAACACGTCCACTGCCATACCCACCAGCCGTGAGTGGGGCATGATGGGAGTGATCCCTCTGTTGAGGGTCCTTCCTCCCAGGTGTTGGCAATCATGGGTAGCCATCACACTTGCGTGGCGCTGTTTTCTAAGAGTACAGGAAAGGCAACCTTGGGAGGAGAACAGAATTTTCATCCCAGAACTGGCCCCTCGGATTCAGTGCTCGGCAGATGTCTTCGTTTCTTCCCTCATTGCTGGGACCAAATACTTAGGAAGAAGAAATTGCAGAGAGGAAGGCTTTACTTCTGCTTTACAGTTGGTCATGGGGAAGGCATGGCAGTGGGACGGTGAGGATTGCTCTCACTGCGTCCAAGGTCAGGAATCCAGAAAGAAATTCGGGTGCTCACAGCCCAGGACCCCAGGCCATGGAGCGAGTGGTGCTACCCACATCTAGGATGGGTCTTTCCTGTTCAGACCCTCACAGCTATCCCTCCCCCAGGTGTGTTTCCATGGTGATCCTAAGTGCAATCAGGTCGACAGTTAAGGTGAGCATCACTGTGGATTTAGTGATTCTTGACAGAAGTGCATTGAAATGTGTCCTTTCTTGAGAGGACTGGACACAAGCTGACACTGACCAACACAGTGGACATCAGAGCAAAGGTCAGAGAATCCCAGTAGAACTGCAGGGCAGTCAAGTGGGACCTAGCTCCTCTGCAGCCAGAAATGAAGCAGAGTGAGGGAGGGGACGGAGGACTGGATCTCAACGTTGGTTCCAGGCACTGAGCCAGGCTCTTTGAGGTCTTGCTCAATCCTCGCACAGTGTAGCACGGGATTAATCTTATCTGGAGTTCTCAGAGGCCGACCATGAAAGGCTGAGACCTGAAGTCACCAGGTGAGTCAGACCAAGCTAACTGCCGGCTCCAGGTCATTCATGGACTCGGGAACGCCTCACCTGATTCATGAGAAAAGAAGGAGGGCCGAAGATTTAGCTCAGTGGGTAAAAAGTGCTGGCCGTGCAGGATTCAGTTCAAATCCTCAGCATCTGTGCAAAGCCAGATGCAGTGTGAGCATCAGTAGGCCCAGGGATCCTTCAGGGAGGCAGGAAGCTGAAGCAGGAGGCTATCTGGAAGCAGGAGGACCAGCTCATCTGGCTTTGTAGTGGCAAACCACAAAGAGACCCTGACAAGATTGGAATCAAGGACTGATTGACACCTGTCGTCCTCTGACATCCACCTGTGTGTCATGGCAGGTGTGTGCCTACGTTCACACATGTACAAATGCTTGTGTGTGCATATTGTATACACACACACATGCATATACATGCACAGTACACACATGTGCATACACACAACCCCCCCCCCCCACATACACACATTGTGTGTGTATGTTCACACTGATGGTTTTCACTTCCTTGGGATAGAGTTTTCTTTTCTAACCAAGCATTTTGGCTGAGAAGTTGTACATTCTGATTTATTTCTTATATACGCCAATGAGTTAATTTTTTTTTCTGATTAAAAATGGAGGTTATTTGTTTGTCCTGTACAGAATGTCACCTTCTGTGATGTGGACAGCTTTCCACAGTAGCCCGAACAGCTAGAATCATGTGTTTTTAATATCCACGTCATAGCCCATGATTTAGAGGAATCAAAATTTAGCCAGTCTCTTATGGATGGGGATTTGGATGATTTCCCTTGTTATAAGCCATTCAGTGGAGAATCTATTTACTTATCTATCTTTTATCTATGCATCGTAAGTACCAATAAAGTAAATTGTTCAGAGTGGAATAGCTAGGCCAAAGGGTATATATTCACTGTTAATGTCTTAATAACAGATCATCAGCTGCCTTCTGCACTGATTGTAAAAGGGAAAGATTGTATTCCATTTATCACACGCTGCTGAGAGGAATGCAGAATGACTGTTAGCAAGTTTGTTGTCCTCCAGGAATATCCATCAATGCAGTGTGCCCGACCCGAGGAAGGGAATGTCGGGGGTGTCAGCTTGGGTGGGTGTCAGAGGAGGAGGAGGATCTACTTCAGCGTCTCAGGTTTGCCTTGCACGCGGCATGCAGGGTGGCATCTGTGGCGTTCTCTCCATCCTCTGGGGTCACGTATGCAGTTTCTGTTGGGCAGAGGCCTTATGCTGCGTCTGAGGATCCGTCTCACACATGGTCCTTGCCTTCTCGTAGAGGGGTCGAGATTACATCGCCTGATATTGTTTGAGGGTCTAATGGAGGTGTTCCCCATTTGGGGTGTGTAAAAAAAGGAGTAACTTTGCCACTCTCTGCAGGTCATGGAATATCAGCCCGGAGGGGATTTGCTGTCACTTCTGAATCGGTATGAGGACCACTTAGATGAGAACATGATTCAGTTTTACCTTGCCGAGCTGATTTTGGCTGTCCATAGTGTGCACCAGATGGGATACGTGCATCGGTAAGTGAGGCTCCCAGGAACGTACCGAGAACTTTTCTGAATCATGTACAAGCAAGTGGCTGAGTAACTTCTGGGTCAGAAGACATCTTCGTCTAGTTTAGCCAGCCTGGCCTGTGATTGGCTACTGGCTCTCCAAAATGGCCTGTATCTTATCTTAGCATTTACATTTGACCATAGACCTGGTTGTCAGATGCAGCCAGGTAGGAACTGGACCCCTTTTATGGGCCCTTTGGTAGGAAAACTGAGAGATGGGGAGAGGGACCGGCTCAAATCCTGGGAGCAGAAGATGGTAGCTAACAAAAGCAGCTAACCAGCACTGCATCAGTGGACCAAGTACTCACCTAGTGATTAAGAAAGGGCCATTCTGGCTCACCAACTTGCAGGTTTTGTCGATCCTGTTGCTTTGGGCGTATGGCAGAAGCCTGTGTTAGATCAATGACATCCACTCTGTGGCTGACACACAGAGACTGGAGAAGACGGTCCTGCAGATAATTTGAATCTGAAATTTCCCTTCAGGCCTTGTGTATCTTGGTTCCCTGCCGTGATGCTTGAAGTGATGGGGTCCTGAGGACTCTGACATTGTTAATGGGTTAACGTACTGAGAGAGTCATATTTCGGGGTAGCCTTGGGATTTTCCACCTGAGTTCCCCAAAATAATGACTCTGAGATTTCTTATATATAAATAAATGCCTAGGCCAATCGCTTTGGCTTGTTTCCGCTAGCTCATAACTCAGGTATCCTGTTTAAACTAGTCTAAGTCATGCCACGTGGTTAGTTACCTCTCCTAGGTTCACATGCCTATCTGCATCAGTGTTGGGGCAAATCTCTCACTCCTGACTATTTCCCAGAATCCTATCTATCTCCCCTGGATGTCCCACCTTCCAGTCCTGTCGTAGCTCGTTGGACGTAGGCTTTTTATTGACAGGTGATGCTTCCACATAGTACATGAAGATTCTTTCTATGGGGAGGTCTGGTAGCTGGGAGGTGGGGCTGGAGGAGGAAGTGAATCCCTGGAGGGTGCCTTTGAAATGTGCACCTTGTCCCTGTCCTGGTCGCTCTCTATTTTCTGTTCACCACAAAGCGAGCTGCTTTGCACAGTAACACTCCTGATGCCATGATCCTCTGCCCCCATCAGGTTCAAAGCAGCAAGGCCACCTGCTGGACTCGAACCTTAGCAGCAGGGTGTAAAGGCAAAACTTTTCTTTTTTGAAGTGTTTTTCTCATTGATGACAAGTGTGTCAACCAGAAGGCAGGTCTCAGTGACCTGATGATTCCCCACTGTGTGCCACCTCTTACGGGATCCACCATCACCCTGTTATGTCGTGCTGGGGTCCAAGCCTGCAACACATGGGCATTTGGAGAGCAGGTCCACACCGTAGCATGCCTTTGCCTGTATTTAGTGAGTTGCAAAGATGGTCTGCAGAAGTCTCCACTCACAGGCGTCTCTTCACGTCCTCATGTGTGTGATTTTCATGTATACCTCAGAATAGTGTGTGTGTGTGTGTGTGTGTGTGTGTGTGTGTGGAGGGGATATAGAATATGGGATAAAGACTTCACGTGACTTTGGGCAAGTTCTTTGGGTTTTTTGGCCTTAGTTTTTGCAATGTAAAACCGGGAGCCTCCAATAGAAACAAGCCACCTGATAGCATCTCATCTGCTTTCTTTTTCTCCCTCCCTTTTAATAAGTTAAATTTAGTGTTCAAGACAGGTGCTAGTCACTCATCTCTGCCAGGAGGGAAGGTCTGCATGACACGCAAACTAAGGCTTTTGGCTGCCGCGAGGCCCGAGGTGTGTAGCTAGTTGCTGACTGACACAGACACGATACTAATCTAAGGCTGTGACCTTCTCACAGAGACATCAAGCCGGAGAACATCCTCATCGACCGGACGGGACACATCAAGCTGGTGGACTTTGGATCAGCTGCTAAGATGAATGCAAATACGGTGATTATTAGAAAGGGGATGGGACAGCTCGGGTTACGTGCGGTAGAGAGCGTTCCGTGGTCCTCATGGTCTGGCTGTCCTGGAACTCACTCAGTAGACCAGGCTGGCCTTGAACTCAGAAATCCACCTGCCTCTGCCTCCTGAGTGCTGGGATTAAAGGCGTGCGCCACCACGGCCCAGCATCTCTCTCTGACGGTGTTCTGTTGCGTCACCTTGCCTTATCTTAAACGTGACCTTCTTACTCGAAAATGCTCTCCATATGCAGCAAAACTGAAATTAGTCACTAGCACTAGAGACTTGGAATGAAATACCCTGCTGGGTCAAGATGCTGATGTTCAAAGTATCGTTTTTTTCAAGTCATGGGCTTTGGAGAGGTTAAGTCCTGTTGCACATATTGGTTGGAGAGCCAGTGGAGGAGCCACTGAGATCCAGACTGAGGCTGCTTTCAAGGAAGATAACAAAATTCAACAAGGAGTTAAGACTCCTCATAAAGTTGGCGCCTACTGCAATGTGAGCTCCAGGCTGGCTGCGTTTTAAGGGCAGGTCTGAGGGAAAAGCCTTAGGCTTTGGGTCTGAGCCGCCCGCTCCGTGACTGGAGCAAATCCTCTCTCTAGAAGCTGTAGATTCTACTTAAAATGCATAAAACCGGAGGCTGGAGAGACCGCGCTGCAGAACACCTCCAGGCCTGAGACTTAAGTCCTTTATATGAAGGACAATATGTAAAATTACTTTCTCATCCCTAGATTCCTCTGGGAAGGGTGGGTATTATTGGGTTGATGTTGGGGAAAGGCTCAGAGCTGTGTTAGCTCTGTGCACTTTGGAATCTGGCCTGTGTGTTCTGCTGCTCTGAGAACTTTTTGAGGTAACTGACTTAGTGTTAAACTGCTAGGAAAACAGGAGCCCCTCTGTGCTGTCCAAATCCAGCATCACTTTCTTTTTATTTTAAGGTTCTATTCTTTTAAAAAGGATTCATCATCATCATCATTATTTATTTTTAATTATTATTATTGGGGTTTTGGGACAGGGTTTCTCTGTGTAGCCCTGGCTGTCCTGGAACTCACTCTGTAGACCAGGCTGGCCTCGAACTCAGAAATCTACCTACCTCTGCCTCCGAGTGCTGGGATTACAGGCGTGCGCCACCACTGCTCGGCATTATTATTTTTATTTGTGTGTGTGTATGTGTGTGTGTGTGTTTGAGAGAGAGAGAGAGAGAGCCACATGTGTGTGCGCACGCCTGAGATGGCCAGAAGAGGATGACAGATCCCCGAAGCTGAAGTTGCAGGGTGCTGTGCTCTGCCTGGCCTCAAGTGCTGGGTCTCCACGCTGGGTCCTCTAGACCAGCAGCAAATGCTAACAGTTGAGCCATCGTTCCAGCTGCTCAGGTTATCTTCTTATAATTTATTTATTCATCATATTAAGAATTATGTAATCGGGCCAGTGAGATGATTCATCGTGTTAAGGCGCTTGCTGTCAATTCTGATAACCTGAGTTCCATCCCTGGGCATGGTAGAAGGGAGGAAACTCAACTCACTTCCACAAACTGTCCTCTGACCGGACATGTGCACGGTGGCATCTGTGTGCATGCGCGTGCACACACACACTAAATGAATTAACATAATACAAAAAGCATTGTAGAATCAAATTATTTTGTTTTAAATTCCAAAATAAACAGCATTAAGGGAGTTTGGAAATAAAAACTATGGGGAGGTATTTTATTTCATAGGCTCATAAATCCATATGACTATTATTATTTTACAAAAAGGGTGTTGGGGGTGCAGCTCAGTGGTAGGGGACACACTTCCTTTTGTTGAGGCCCTGAGACCCATCCAAGGCACCTCTCCTCCCTTCCCACCCCAAGGAACGTACGATGCGGAAGTAGATGCGAAAGCGCAGACATTGACTTTAGTGGAGCAGTGCACAGGGAGCAGATTAAATAGCACAAAACCGTCCTAGGACTCAGAAACTCACAACTGTATTAGCGGCATTAATAAACTGATGTGCTCGCGAAAGAACAGGACAGGTTTATAGCCCGACAGTAAATCCTTCACCATTGCCGTCTGGGTCTGCATAATTCTTTGTTGTGGGACCCGAGCTGTGTGTGTTAGGATGTCTAGCTAAGTCCCTGATCTCTCCTCGCTTATCTGTCTGCCCCTCTGTTATGACATCCCCAGATGTCTTCAGCTTTCCCGCTGTATCCTTGGGGGGGTGGGGGTGGGGGGTGGAGGCAAGAAAACCCACCCTGGGTTTGGAAATGCTGACTGTAGATTGAGAAGCGTCTGAAAAGGAAATAATTATAGAGTTGACAGTGTGTGTCTGCGGTAAGAAAAGCCCACGGGGAAAAGTAGATGACAGTTTACCACCCCGCCCGGCAAATAACGAGAGGGCGAACAGTGAGCCCTGAGCTGGGTGGGAATGGCAGCTCATGCGCAGAAGGATTTCTGTGAGTGAGAGGCTAACCTGGTCTACATAGCAAGTTCTAGGGTAGCCTGGTCTGCCTAGTGTAGACAAGGGCTAGACTCTTGTCTAAAACAAAAAAAAAGCACACACACCCCCACCCCCAGCGCCTGCATCTGGAGTCAGTCTCTCCACTGCCTCAGTGCGAACTGCAGCAGCCTGCTCTCCAGGTGGGAGACACTCGGGTTTATTGGTCATGGAGTCATGATGCTCAGACATTTGAGAGCATGTCTCCCCTCCCTGTGCTGTCAGGGCCAGGATGTGAGAAGCAGATGAAGACAAATTTAACAGATTTGTAGTGTTTTGTGCACTTGCATGTATGTGTGAGTGTGTGCATGTATGTATGTGTGTGGGTGTTTGTGTGAGCAAGTATGTGTAACTTCATATATGGATGAGTGTGTGTATGTGCGCACGCATGTATGTGTGTGTACGCGTGTCAGCGTGTGTGCACACGTGGCACCTCCAGTGCCAGTCCCCGAGTTGCACCTTGTCTGCTCTGTGATCTCTTTGTCCTTGCTTATGTATATTGCCAGCTGGCTGGCCCGTGGGTTCCTGGGGATTCTTCTGTGCTAGAGTTCAGGTGCCGCTGAGCTTGGCTTTTTGTGGATGCTGGCCCTAGAATTCAGGGCCTCTGGTCTACACTGCTGATGCTTTACCCACTGAGCCATCTCCCAGCCCCTTTAGCAGTGTTTTGAATGTAAAGGTCTTTTTATTTTAGATGAACAGCAGATTAGATCCTGTGGCTCTATCGATGGGAGGTTATGTTGCTTTGTCTTTGATTAATGTGGGTGGCGAGATAAAAGTGTTCATATTGGCTAGGTGGTTTATTTCTTGTATTATGACTATGCTATAGAAATGCAGTCTGGGCTGGGGAGATGAGTCTTCTGGTAAAGTGCTGTCTTGTAAGCAGGAGGATCTGAGTTCAGTCCCACGTGAAAAGGTCAGGCGTGATACGGTGCACGGTGAAATCCAGAGCTGGGGAGCCTGGGACTGCTTAGTTAGCTAGCCTTGCAGAAGCAGTGAGCTTCAAGTTCACTGAGACAGAGAGGGCTGGCAAGATGGCTCAGCAGGTTAAAGGTGTTTGCTGCCAAGTCTTGACAACTTGAGTTCTATACCTAGGACCCAGAAGCCGGAAGGGGAGGACTGACGTCTGCAAGTTGTCCCACGATCTCCACACGCTTGGCGGTGTGGTGTGTTTGTGTATGTGTGTGCATGCACGTGTGGTATGCTTGTGTGTGTGTGTGTGTGTGTGTAAGACATTAAGGTAGAAAGTGAGGAGGACACTCAGCCTGTCCCGTGGCCACTCTTCACGTCTGCACACACATGCCCCGCAGTTCACAGGTGCTGAACTTCCTGCATGCCACCCGTAAGTCCACGGATCTCCGTTGATTTCCAGATGTCCTCCTGCTCTGTGGTTATTTGTGAGTCTTACATGGGTTGAGTGATTTTTTTTTCCCCCAGCTCCTGTAGTCTTTATTTCAAACTTCTCATTCGGAAGGCAGCTTTGGTGTACTTTACCTTAGTCAACAGGACCATGACCTCAGGCCCCACTGGGTGACTTAGGCCACTTCCCTTATTGGAATCTCAGAGAAGGGTAGACAGCTAACATGTCTCTTCTGGCTCCCAGGAAACTAGCTGTAAAGGGTTTGTAAATAAAATAGATGAGAATGTATAGTAGTCAGTTCGCCAGAAGCTGGAAACCCAGAGGCAGAAATTCTTTTCACACTTATGTAGGAGCAAGGACTTCTTCTGTTCCTGTTGTGTTCTGATTCCCTGTCTGGTGTATTTATAGACAGAAGTGTGCATGTAACATAGACATAGAAATCACTCCTGCGGCTCTGCCCTCCCCTCTCTCTGGCCCACACTCTGGGGGTGTAGGTTTTCCCGGCCCCAAAGCTAGAAATTAGAGAAGTGAAAATTTACTCCTACAGATGCGTATGCGTGTGCGTGCGTGTGTGAGCATGAGTGCTTCAAGGAAAAATTGTTTACATAATTTCATATCTCAGCCTTTTATTAACGGTGGTTTGGGAGAAAGAGAATAGTTTGCTCCCGTATTTTATTTTAAAATTGTATGTATGTGTGTGTGTGTGTAGTCCAGTCCCACAGAGTCCAGGAGGGGGCATCTGATCCCCCCCCCCATCGTGGTGGTGGTGGTGGTGGTGGTGGTGGTGGGCCTCCTGCTGTGGGTGTTAGAAGGCAAACTGGGTCCTCTGTGGGATCAGCGTATGTTCTTTTTTTTCCCCCTTTGGTTACTTAAGACGGGGTTTCTCTGTCTTAAAGCCCTAAGTGTCCTGGATCTGTAGATCAGGCTGGCCTCAAATTCAGAGATCCTCCTGCCTTCGCCTCTTGAATGCCAGGATTAAAGGCACGGGCTGACACCACCGCCCGGCTTCAGCACGCTTTCTCAACGGCCACTCTGGCTGTTCCATTTTGTTTTTAAAAGAATCTGCTGAGTTTTCAGATGTCCTCCGCTTGTCCCCCATCCCTCGCTACCTTTCCCTTGGTTTTCCCTTCCTTCCTAAAACATGGCAGGCACACTCTCTCCTGCTCTTCTGCCTCCCTCCTATGGATTGGTTTTGTTTTCTCTGTCAGCAGAGTAAGAAATAAAGTTGAGTAACCCCTGGACCCCGTCAGACAGTGTGCTGCCTGGGCAGCTGGAGTGGCTAGGACACTTTGAATCACTCACCCAGATTGGCTGCTGCATTAGGGTCAGAGGAGAGAAAGAACTCGTGGGGAAGCCCTCATGACCACAGGAGACCATGCGCTGCTCAGATGGATGCCAGTGGCTAAGGGAAACTTGGTAATCAATAAAACCTTTGTCAGCTGCTAACGAGCACCGTGGTTGGTAGTTATTAGACCTAAATAATTAGTATATGTAAATATGTCTGTACATTTCTATTCTGAGATAAGAGGAGTTGCAGGATTATCTGACTTCTTTGGTCATTAGTTATAAATGAAGTGTTTGTTGACAGTTGTCACCTGGCTAAGGTCAGCTTGCTGGATGTGAACAAGTGATCCTGCCAACAAGGAGGACAGAATATTCTGGAACATCCCACGTGGCAGTAAATAGATTCTAACCGATGCACATAATGCTCAATGAACAACGGTGTGGTCCGAGCTCTTGTCAGAGAATAGGGGTTGAATCAGTTAGGCTAAGGCTGCAGGCATAAGGGTCATACCCAGGGCCAGCTCCTTTTGGGTTTACGGTTAAGTCACATTGTGTGTCTGTCTAGACTCAGTGTTTCCCTGCGCGTCTTCACCATTGCCTGTTTCCCGTACACTGTGACTTCTGAGTGTTCTCAAATGGGTCCTTGTAGTGAAAGGCTGTTGTCTAGAGAGCAGTGTCAGATATGCCAGCTTCACAGTATTTCCTGTGCTGGAGGCCAGGAATACCTCTGTGAGAGTGTGGGCCTGAGGAAGGGGGCAGGGGAGGAGAAGGAGACAGGGGCGGGCAGGAAGTGGGAGGTTTGCAGGAGTCAGTTCAGCAATCCAGTATTACATGTATACGTGTGTCTGTGTGCAAATACATGAGGGAAAGATTGTGACAGCTATAGGAATATTCTGATATTTCTATTATATATCCATGTGAAAAAGGAATGGGTGATCCCAGCAACGTTTCATATGTTCATATCTATACACGTATGCACACCTAAATATACAAGTGAGGGAGTGAGAGATGATCTCATTCCTCAGGTAGGAGGATGGATACTATTGAAGTCATAGTTGAAAGAGCTTCATGTCATCCTGTCACTGGGGAAGGAGGCTTTGGAGAGGTTTGGAGTCCTCTCAGTCCTCTGAACGCAAAGCAAAGCAAATTCGCCATCACGGTCCTCCTCCTCCTCTCCCTCTTCCTCTTCCTCCTCCTCTTCCTCTTCTTCCTCCTCTTCCTTTTCCTCCTCCTCCTCCTTACCCTCCTCCTCCTCGTCCGTCCTCCTTAGCCTCCTCCTTTTCTTCAGCAGGTCTTGCTGTGCAAACCCTGGTTGGCCTAGAACAGTATCTGTATGTCACCCTGCCTGGCTTAAATCTGTTCTCTTGATGTAAAGTCCAGCCTTAAGGGACTATGGCCCTAGCCCCCGGATCTTTGGGTTCTGTTGGGAGCACTTTTTATCCTTTAATAATGAGTTTTTCTATACTTCAGGGAAGGCCACAAATGCTGCAGTCCCAAGGCAGAGGTCAACACTCTGTATCTGAAGTCAGCTGTCTCCACTTTGATGGGCAGGAGAAGAGATGGGCGGATAGACAGGAGTCCTCAGACCTTCCCATTTCCTGCTCAGTAAAACTTGGAAACCAGTTTTGAAGATCAGAGGGGTTGCCGACTTGCTGAATCCCCAGTGAGGGTCAGGGAGGCTAATTCTTTGATCAGCATCATTTCAGAAACAAAGGCATTAAACAGTAAAACAGAAATCCTTGGGAGACAGGGACGGTCCCTGTAATGGAATACGCTTGGCTGTATCGAAAGACTTCCCACAGTGTCCTGGTCTGTCTTTGCCAAGGGCAGTGCTCGGGCACTGGTGGGTTAGAGGGACCTGGTTTCCAAACAGTGAGGGGAGAGGGGACCCTAGGAGCAGTAGTTGGGACTGAGGAAGGCAATCTCATTAACACGCAGCCTGGCTGGGACTTACTCTTCACACTGCCCTGTAGGTGGACTGAAGGAGGAACCGGGATCCCGTCCTGTTTCCATTTTTTCCCCCTAGACTTGAAATGTTGTCTGACTTGATGCTGTTTTGTGTTGTCAGCTAGTCTCCAGTTTCTCATTTTAATAGATTATTGGTCTCATACCACTGGTCTGTTTTAGGCATCGTGATTCATGTTCATTGTTGTTCTTTTTCTCTCTCTCTCTCTCTCTCTCTCTCTCTTTCTCAACATATGCTGCGTATATGAGTGTGTGCACATATATGTATGTACATGGGTGTGGAAGCCGGAGGTCAACACAGGGTCTCTTCGACAGTGAATCTGGGGTTCTCCAGTTTTGCTAGCTTGGCTACCCCTGGGGTCCCCTCATATGAGCCTCTCCAGTGCACCTCCACATTCAGTTTTTTTATGTGGGTTTGGGGATTTGAACTGAGGTCTCACACTCACACGGGAAGCATTTTTCTAAACAGAGTCATCTCAGCCTCATTTTGCCATTTATTTTTTAATAGAAGTGTAAGTTCGGTTGAGTTGGGAATGTAGCTCAGGCGTGGAAGGAATGTTTACTTATCTCGCACAAGGCTCTGTGTTCAGTCCCTCAGTACTGCCAAGAAGTTCTGACATACCAGTAGCTTGTATGGGGAAAATCCACCTTAAAACAATTGTGTAATGAAACCGACTCGCCTTTGGGTTGTGTTAGGCACGCCCCCTTTCCCTTTTAACCGTAATTAAGTATTGGCATTTCTTTTTTTTTTTTTCTTTTTTGTTTTTTTGAGACAGGGTTTCTCTGTATAGCCCTGGCTGTCCTGGAACTCACTCTGTAGACCAGGCTGGCCTCGAACTCAGAAAACTGCCTGCCTCTGCCTCCCGAGTGCTGGGATTAAAGGCGTGCTCCACCACTGCCCGGCAAAGCATTGGCATTTCTTAACAGCATGCCACTTGACCCAAGGTTTAAATGTAAATGCCTGGGTGGGCAGTAATCAGTGGCCAATTGGCTGGTGTCTGATGCCAGTGTTAGCGCCCACTGGAGGGTAGTAGTGTGCTGTGTCCACTTTAATTTCTAACTTTCCAGGTGGATGCCAAACTCCCCATTGGGACCCCAGATTACATGGCTCCGGAAGTGTTGACCGTGATGAATGAGGACCGAAGGGGCACCTATGGCCTGGACTGTGACTGGTGGTCTGTCGGAGTGGTCGCTTATGAGATGGTTTACGGGAAAACCCCATTCACAGAGGGAACCTCTGCCCGGACCTTCAACAACATCATGAACTTCCAGGTGAAAGGGCATTTGAATTTGAACCTATGCTGATGCTGTCGTGCGAAGCAGGGCAGCTTTGAGCTTTCTCTTGAGGGCCAATCATCGGGAGGGCACCTCTGCATGTTAGGTCGTACCAAAGAGGGAAAATGGCTGCCATCTTTGGTCCGTCATTTTATTGATTGCGAAATGCGTCTTGAGTTCCCGATTGTCAAATGGGCATGAGTGTGAGTCTTGGAGTCGACCAGATGGCTCCTTAGCTCCCCTCTTTTTCAAACAGCCCCGAGAGGTATTACAGACTGAACCAGAGAGGCCTGAAGCAGCACAGGCTGTCTGATTCTGAAGCGAGCGGGCGAGTTAGGATTGTAGTCACATATGTCTGTGTGTACACAAAAATTCGTCTGGAGTAGAAGCAACACCACCCTCTATCTAATATGTCGGCTTGAACTCCATTAAGCCGTTCCTAAAGGCTGTGACGAAGCTGATTTTTAGCTTCAGCTTAAAGAGGACTCATTGCCTCAGATTCTCTAATGCCCAATTTTCATTTCCCTGGAATGGTTGATGCGGGGTTTGTTTGTTTGGTTGGTTTTTTTATGTACAAACTCATACCAGGGCTTCTCTTGAGTTGAAATTTCTCTCTAGATAACCCTTGGAGCTAGTTTCCATCCTCCCCCTCAGTCTGCTCAGTCAATAACTGAGGCTTAGCAGAGCTGCACTAGGTACCACTGGGAACCAGGTCATCCGTGGTGAGCAGGGAGCCATCTCTGCCTTCTCTCCTCACCGTGTCTCAGAAACCACACAGCCCAACATGTCCGTGCAGATTCGGAACACAAGTGGGTGGGTGGCGGCAGGCAGTTGGATCAGGAGTTCAAGGTCCCCCCCACCCCCCTTGGTTACATTTTGAGTTTGAGGCCAGCCTGTGTATAAGGACATCCTGTTCCAAAAAACCAAATGCAAAAAAGTGTGGTCTGCAGAGCGAATGGCGGCAGGCGGGGAAGTAGCCAGCGAGAGCTGCCGGGCGGTGCTGGTTCTAGGTTGAGAACAGCCAGAGCTGTACAGGGAGCTCGAAATAGCTCATTGCTGTAGGACAACAGGGGGTGGGGAGCGGAGCGTAGACAGCGATGCTCGGGTCAAGTCACAAAGGACGTTGATCCTCAACAAAAGGACCAGGCCCATTGATGTGAGCAGGCCACTTATTTCCAGAACACGCCTTTGGTCTAAAGTTATGAGAGCACACAACTTTATTTAAAAAAAAAAAAAAAAAAAGAATGAAAGGAACCTGCGTGTGTGAGATCTCACCTCAGGACATGAACCGAATCTTGGCTAAGGGAATCTTTTTCTTTTTTTTTTCTTTTTTGAATAGCGGTTTTTGAAGTTCCCGGATGACCCCAAAGTTAGCCATGAGCTCCTTGATCTGATCCAGAGTTTGCTGTGTGTCCAGAAAGAGAGACTGAAGTTCGAGGGTCTCTGTTGCCACCCTTTCTTTGCCAGAACTGACTGGAATCACATTCGTGACTGTAAGTAGACCGTGCTCCTTCAGCTGGGGTTTGGGATTGAGAACTATTGCAGAGCTGCCTGAAATTGACATAAATACAGCCTTCAATTATTTACAGCCGAAGAAAGAGCTAATGACGCAGCTGTCTTTGATTACTGATCGTCTTCACACAAGTGGGCTGTTTACCAAGCCCTGTCTCTCCACGGCCATCAGAAAATTTCTAGGAGTTAGAGATGCAAATGGTAGGGTTCAGAGGAAGCACAGCCTGGCTATTTCATCGTCCTATTAGGGGAAAGAGGCAGAGGTCGGCAGCTGGGACTCTGCCTGGGGCAAAGCATGGGATGAGGCTGTGAACACCTGGCTGTGTTGATAGGCTTTCGCTGTGGTGCTTCTCTCTGCTCAGAAAGCATGTAGAATCTGAATCACATACATTCAGAGGCTCAGTCACACCTCACTGTATAATCAGTGTAAACTGAGTCAATTCATTACGAACAAGAACCTGTTTTACCATCAACACCACCAAGATTCGTGTTCGTTTACTTAGCTTTACGAATCGGTGGTTTTGTCCTGAAGCCTTGTTTTTTTCAGTGTGTTGTTGGTTGAAGGTGACCCTGTGACCTGGCCCAGTGATCAGCACAGAGTAAGGTGCTGGCTGCCCTGTTGTGTTTATTTTATTTTTGGTGCTGATGGATGGCAGGGAAGTGGGAGCTGTTTTGAGGTGTCAAGTCTGAGCTTCTAATTGGAGCTGTGATTACAGGTTGAAAGTCCCTAATCAAAGAAAAAAAAAAAAAAAGGAAAGAAAAGAAAAAGAAATACTCCAAAATCTGAAAGTTTTGAGCACCAATATGATATCCCAAGTGGAAAATTCCCTCCTGAGTGTGCACTCTCATGAGCAGTTGCACTAAATATATAAAATTACCTCCGGCTATGTGTGTGGGACATACATGAGATTTGTGCTTAGACATGGGTCCCAATGTCTATCTCATTTTTTTCTAGATGTAAATATTCTAAATTCAGAGAAAAAAAAAATCTGTCCATTTAGGATGAGGGACTGTGTATATAACCTCTTATGCCTTCGGCTGAGGCATAAGAGTGGCTGGCATCTTGACTTTATGAGTGGCAAGAGCTTGAAACAGCTGGCAGCTCACAGCAACAAGCAGAAAGCAGAATGCTGGCAGTTGCTGCTCAGCTCAGCTCCTCTCTCAGCTGGAACAGTCCAGGCTCCCACCTAGGGAGTGGTGCCGCCCACAGTGGTGGCTCTTAACCACTTGAGTTAACACAAACAAGGTAACCTCCCACAGGTGTCCTATTTCTTAAATGAGTCTTGGTTTTGTCCAGTTGACAACAGTATCGATATTGGGATCTAGTATTTTGAGCCAAAGGCCGTTTTGATTTTCTCTAGCCACCTGCTGAGGTGTTTCAGCAGACTGTATTTCTATAGAGCCTTTCTGACAGCTTTTCTTCTGTATGCTAGCCTTCTGCCGATGTGGTAAAATATCCAAGGAAAACCAACTTGAAGTGAGAGAGAGTTGATTAGGGCTAATGACCTTCAGAAGTTTCAGCTCAGGTCCTCTGTGCTGATGCTTGTGGTGACTTTGGGCCCATGGTGGCTTAGTGCTCCATGGTGGGAGCACACAGTGTGAGGCTCATCTACCTCATGGCGGGTGGGAAGCACAAAGAGGGAAGGACCTGTACCTCAATTTCCCCTTTGGGGTCCTGCAGTGACCTCACCCACCCACCAGGCTTGGCCTACGAAGGTGCCAGAAGGTGCCACCACCTCCCACGAGTGCCGTAGTATGATGACTAAGCTTTCAACCCATGGCCTTTAAAGAGAGACGTTTCCGTCCTAAGCTGTGCACTGGGTAGACACGCTGGTTCGGTTTCCTAACGTTCAGACAATTCCCTCCCAGTTTCCAAGGTGAGACTTTTTAATCAGTAATATATTTTCATCCTCTCTGTCATCGCTGGTGGAAAGATTGGATAGACTATCCTTTAGACGTTATTCAAGTTCTTAATCTTTCCTTGTCTTGCCTTTTAATCTCATCTTCTTGAACAAGCAATTAATGTTTTTATGCATGAGCTTGCTAATTAGCCCTAACGACACACCTCCACTTAGGTGAGTTGGTGAATGGTGGTTAATTATCTGAGTAACTTGATTTTGTGTTTTGGTAGGACTTTATGTTGTTTTTGCCAGGAGACTTTGCCCTCCCTGTTGGGAGGGGGGTCGGTTCTAGGGACAATGCCCCTCCCTCTTGGATCCCCAAATCTGAGGCTGCCCAAGTTTATCTGTATACAAAATGACACGTATACCGGGCAAGCATCTTCCTGTCTACTTTTAGTCAAGTCTGGATGACCTGCCTCAACACCTGGTACTGAAAGGTTCTGAATAGTCATTGTACTAATTCATTTCGGGAATTAGGGACCAGAAACAGCAGCGGGAGGTGCTCGGCACAGACATGGTTTCCCTCCACTACTTTTAAAGGAAGATTTTATTTTACTTGCAGTTATACATGTATATGGCAGGGGTGTGCACATGAGTGCAGTGGCCTTCGGAGGCCATAGAGGACTGGACAGCAGTGCTCTTTCAGAAAGCGGAGAAAGGGCTGTGGTCATGGCTCACTGTTTAAGAGCACCTGCTGCTCTTCCAGAGGACCAGAGCTTGGTTCCCAGCACGCACGCGTGCTCACATGCACACAAACAGAAACCCATAAAGACCTTGATGACTTGGATTGACTGCCAGCTCATGGTGTAGTTAGTGGCTCCAAAGACTCACGAAATAGGTTTGCTTAAAGGAATTCTTTTAGTTTCAATCAACCTCCTACCTTGTGCTATCAGACTTCTAGAAAAATTGCAGAGTTGACTCAGTACCTCTGGACCTTTTGCTTACTTGTCCCCAATGTGGGTAGCCCTGACAGAAGAGCGCCTCTCTTGTCAAAACTCAGACTAAAATTTTCTGACAGGATTCTTCCTAAATGAGAGACTTTTCATGGATTTCACCAGTTTTTACAATTCGGGGCCCTCTTCTGTCGCAGACCAGATCACATACATGGTGTTTGTTTCGTTGTGGCTTGTTCCAGTTTAGGGTAGCTCAGCTGGGGCTGGAAACTTCGTTCTTTCTGAGGCTGGGTAGAGGTACGATATTCGTCCGGTGCTTGCCAGCAGGTGCTTCTCCTTTTTTCTTTGTGTGTTTGCAATCAGCTCAGGGCCTTGTGAATCAGAACACTGCTGTACTCGAGATCTGAGCTGTTTTTTTTAACATAAATTACGCCTTTGTCCAGCTCTGTTTCTCACAGACACACTGAGAATGACTCTCATCAGCCCAGAAACCTTACAGTCATCAGGTTTCCCTAGTTCACGGTTAGGGCTTCAATGCTTTGTGATTCCCGGCCACTGAACACTTCCACTTCCCACAACAAGATATTGTCCCTTGATGAAAGCAGCATTAGCCTCTTTGCTGTCTCACCCCTCATTCTTCTTTTTCTTGTTGTAACCAATGAAAGGAAGTGCTGCTTAACACAGCAGGTAATAATCATTGAAACCGCATTATCTCAAGAGGTGGTCCTGGTGGGATGCAGACATGCAATTTAAGAAGGGTCCAGGCGGATTGATTGACATCACTGACGGTGGAGGTAGCAGGGGAGGGAAGACTCACTTGGGCTCAGGGGCAAGCAGAGCATCCTTGCCCTCCTAAGTGCTGCCCCTTGGAGTTGTCATGGGCAATAGCCCGTGACCCAGGCACCTGACCAGTTCAAGTGTTTTTATTCTTCTGGTAAGTCAGTGACTCTGAGGAGTTACTGCCGCACAGGTGGCTGTTCAGGGACCCATCGCTCAGATGTTTGCTTCCAGGTTCATGGACGGTGTGTTTTCCACCTCTTACTAGTGGCATTATTTTAAGGCTGAGCTCCATCCAGGTCTCAGTAGGGACTCCTTAACCCAGCAGCTGCCCTGGGTTGTGTGATGCCAGTGTTTCAGATTCTTTTTAACCTGGCTTGATTTCTCTAGAGTCCTGGGAGCGAGTCCGAGCTCTCCACCGTCAAACCGAGGGGGTTTCCTGGCATCTCTCTGCACCTGTCAGTGGAAAGGTTTTGCTGTCTGGCATTTCCCCAGAGCACAGCTTTTAAAATGTCCCCCCCCCTCCCCCCCGAACTGGCACTCTTAGACCTTTCCTCCTGGGCCTCCGTGTCCCAAGGATGGTAAAGGCGTAAATGTAGGAGGTGACCATGAAGTCTGTCCTTGAGCGTCTCCGGCTGGAGAGCCAGCTTCACGGGCTTTCACTCCTGACACCATCCTCTCAGTGTTTCCAACATGAAGCAGTTCTTGCCAGATTCTTCTGGTTTTCCAGGTCCGTAGCATTTGTTAGCAGAGAGTACATTTTGTTTTGCTCCAGCCACACTGACTCAGTGGCGAGCCCATGCTGATGGCACATTGAGCTCTTTTTCCTTGCTCTCCCTGGCCCCAGGCAGGTGGAAGCTGGAGTGTAAGAATCGGCTCTGGTGACTGTAAACCTTCAGGATGGGTGGGCGCATCGGCTGAAGAGGAGGTACCCATTGCCAGGGGACAGTCTTGAAAATCTTGTGTGTAAAGTAAGCACTGCTGTGCAGCTTCCTCTTTTTAAAATCGCAGATCTTTAGCAGTGTGGGCTGCATTTATTTTATCCCACTAATACGTCACATGGTATTGCTTCAGAATCCTTCAAAATCCATTTTACAGATGTGGATAATATTGTAAATTTCTCAGGATCATACGGAGAATGAGTGTGGTTTTGAGTCACATGGGTTTTTAGATGTAAGGTTTCCTGCTTTGTAGGTTCCTGCACTGCGTCACTGAATGGCATATGCCTGACCTTAAACAAAACAGACCATAGACTCTGACGTGGAGACCCGTCTCCACTCGGAGTATCTGCCCTTGTAATCATGTCTCAGAGCTGACTTGGGAAAGGACATTGGATTGATGTCATACCTTAAAAATTAGGATCTGTAGCCCCAGGGGCATGGCACAGACTGTTCTGTTTATTTAGAGCAGGTCTCCCAACTTTGGCATTGCTCACGTTCGAGGACAGACGATTCTTGGTTGTAGGACTGCTGTGTGAACTGCAGTGTGCCTCTCAGCCTCCCTGACTTCTCCCCACAATGCCATTTAGCAACCCCCTTCTGTAGTTGTGAGACTCAAAAAATGTCTCCAGACATTGCTCTTGGTCTCTTGGGGGAGGGGTGGGACTCAAGGGATTCAGTTGCACCCCGCTGAGAATTTCATGAGGAAGAACATTCCAGTAATGTTAATTCCCCAAGACTGCTATTGCTAACAAGCCCTGGAACTGTTGCCAGAGGTCAGCAGGACAGTCAGGCGGTCAGATTGTGGATTTCTACTCAGATTCCACGGACCAATGGCGCTGTCATCACCTGGGAGCTTGTTAGAGATGCAGAGGCTCAGGCCTAGGTTGGAAGCTGTATTTTAAAAGGATCCCTCGGTGATCCCTGTGCATATTAGAGTTTACAAAGCTACAGGGGTGGAGAAGATCAGATGCGACAGGCTTAGCAGTTCTTCATGCTCATCATTGTGGGTATTCCTCGTTTTGACTTGTAGGCTCTGGATGGGAGGAGGGTGTTTTTTGGCTAAGGACTCCCATGGGTGGATGTAACTGCTTAGAATTGTTGACTTAATTTTAAAACATTTCATTTATTTATTTAAGTGAGTGTATGTGTGTATGTGAGCATATGTGTTTATATGTGTGGGTGTACGTGCATGTATTTGAGCATATGTGTGTGTGAACGTGTGTGTGTGTGTGTGTGTGTGTGTGTGTGTGTGTGTGTGTGTGTGGTTTTGGGGGTGTGCCTTGGCAGTATGAGTATGGAGGTCCATGGACAATTTGCTGGAGTGGGTTCCCTCCTTTCACCATGTGGGTCCTGGGAATCAAACTCACATCATCAATTTGGCAGCAAGCACCTTCACCTGCCAAGCCTGCTCACCAGGCCAGAATTGTTGGATTTTTATGCTACACTTCTGAGGAATGGAAAGCTCTTTTCTCAGATAGACTGTGCATCCTTCAGGATGATGGTATAACCTTGTCTTCATTTGATAGCCAAGGGGGGGACCTGTCTCTGCCTCTGTCTCTCTCTCTCTGTTTCCACTTTACTGTTGTCTCTCTCCCTGCCAGTGAAGGATGGATTAAGCATCCTTCATTAATACCTCTTAGTCAAGTATTATATTGAAATGCTAAACACCTACTATGTGCCAGGGCTCTGTTAAGCATCTTACTGCCCCTTTTGCTCCTCCCCAGACTTCCAGTGAGTCTGTTTCTAGAATGAATCCCACAGTATACAAGACAACACTGGGGGTTTAAGCCGTGAGCTCTGAGTGAAGCTCACGGGTCTTGTAGTTGTCAGTCCTAGGCATGGAATTTATAGCTTCCCAAATCTAGCCTTTTTACTTTTATCTTGTTTTGTTGGTGAAGGCTGTTTGTTGTTTTGTGTTTTAAACATAGGGTCTTGCCATGTAGCCTATGCTGTTCTCAAATTTATGATCCTCCTGCCTGAGCCTCCCAGATGCTGGGTTTATAAGTGTATGCCACCATACTGTCTAAAATACCACTAACTAAAACGTATCTCTTAGGTTTTATTTCTTTGGAGACTGCTGGAATGGTGGACGTTTTGAGTGATACAGGAGCTGGAAATGTGGCTCATCAGTCAGGACCACTTGCTGCTCTTGCAGAGGACCTGGGTTACGTTTCGGGTGTCTCTATAGTCGCTCAGAATGGTCTCTAACTTAACTTCAGTTCCAGGAGATTCATCTCCTCTTCCTACCTCCTTGGATATCAGACACACATGCAACACACATACATACAATACACGTAGGCAAAACACACGTACATACAAAAAAAAAAAATTGAAAAATAAACAAATAAATCTTAAAAAAAGTAAGTGCTCGAGACAATTGTAGAGTCAAAATTGTCTCCCATCCCATTCCCAGTCCCTCTGTTTATGAGTTACCTGTTCAACTTTCTGGAATATTCTATGGTAATATAAAATACCATCACCTCCTGTCCTTTAGATCCCGTCTTTGTTCTGCTTCTTAATAACTTAGGTGTTCATACTGGCAGGCAAATTCTGTGCATCATTGAAAGGAATGAAGGCTTCCTAAGACCTTACTTCTCCAACGGCTATTTCTGTGGGCAGGATTTGTCTCTCTCTCAAACAAGACTCCCTTATAGTGGTAACACCCGCCTTCCCTTTCTGTACCCGAGTGTCTTGCCTGTAGCACAATGCACTGTAGCAAGTCACTCACTTGGTCTTAGCCTCTTTCAAAGCTGCTAGGTTCAGAGCTCCCATTGCCTAGCCAGGTCTCTGGAAGTGCTTTGCTTTGTCAGCTACGGTGAAGAGGATGCAGGTGAGCCTCTTTGAAGGCTTGGTTGATCCTGAAATGTGTGTCTCTGACAGTCTCCTGGTCAGTGTAGGAACAAGAGGAAGCAAGGAAGAGGAACTGAGGCCCCTGGGTATCAACAGCCTGGAGCAGGAGGCCAAGGGGAGGGCGGGTCGATATAGCGCGTGCAGGGACGTAAGTGGCCAGAATGTGGCAAATGAAGAATGACGGAGAGATGCAGGCACGACTTGGTAGCCTCCTAGGGAATATGCAGGGGATATTTATGCGTCCCCTGGGGGCCGTTCTGTCTTTACAGAGTAAGTGATGACGAGGAGAAATAGGCTAAAAGGAGCTAACTGCTTATGAGTTAGGATTATAGACCTTTTCTCCTCTAGCATGAGTTTGGAGGCCGCATCCGGCAATATTAAAAGTATATATTCTGCATTATAAATGGCGACAACCTATTCTAGAGAAGACTGTGGTGTTAAGATGCAGGAGTGATGCGATCTGGGGGAAGGGTATTTTTGGTTCAGGAAATAAAGTACTGGTTCAGAGTCAAAACAAGGCAATCTTAGTCTGTTGCTAGAGGAAGGGTGATCTGGGAATCGTGGCTTCCTGGTGGGCTTATTTGAGAAGAGTCACATGAACCATTAAGGGAGTCATGCCTCATGAAGGGTAGAAGTCCAGAAGGATTTGTTCTCGAAAGACTTGGTTTTCTAGATGCTGACTCTTAGGGAATTTTCTTACTGTATTTCCCATAACTAAGGCCCCTTGTGACTTGATGGACTGTGTCCCTCTGAGGTGTGTCCCTCCATGGGTCTGCTTTTTGTGTGTGTATGTGTCCCTCAGCCCAAGCCAGTGGTCTAGTCTCAGATTTCAACTGGCTCAGTTCTAAATGAGATAAGAAAATGCTTTTCCATGAAGAAGATGGGCGATGAGAATAGGTTTGTTAGGAAACCCAGAGATTGGAGCCCCCCACCATTCAACTCTGTCTTGCTGAAAGCCTTTTTGTAAACAAGCAGGCACGGAGATGATTTGGCCAGCGATTCAAAATTATATTACACATCTGGGACTCTGTGCAGCAGCCAACTCTCCAATCAATGCTGTGAAGAGTGTTGATTGCATTCACGCTCATTTTCTGAGGGTGAAGGTTGGCTAGAACCAAAGAGCACTGCTGGGGGAGTCACAGGAGAGGACCAGCCTAAGGAAAAGGAGCAAGTGACACAAGTGGTCCGTGGCTGAGGGGGTGGCGATGGCTTCCCGTGTGTTACTTCAGAGACAATAACTATGACCAGTGTCGTGCACCCAGGTGGTGGGTGCTCAGCAGCAGCACCCAGTTGGAGACCTGAGACAATCCTTCCTGACTTACAAAGGGACACGTACCAAAGGCTGGCCCCTAGGTGTGAGCTGTAACCTTTGAGGCTGATAAAGCTGTCCATCCTACAGAAGACCGTTAAACTTTGCTTCACAGGCAGGCTGGCCTTGCCGCAGAGGCCTCTGGGAGCAAGGACAAGAGCCAGTTTTCTGAGTGCCTGCCAAGTCTGGATGCAGGCATCGAGACAAGGAGGTGCTGAGCTGAGACCTTAAAAGGCACTTAGTCCTACCTCCTGGTAAAACATGGTCAGCGGTCGCTCGGCTCTGTGGAGTGCAATGAGCTCCTTCCTCGTGGAAGAAATGAGTCTCCCATGGCCCTCCATGACCCTTCCTTTGTCCCTAGCAATGATAGAACTGACTCGCAGCATGGTAGGCAGTTCAGCTTGTATTTCCTCGAGTTCACATAACTGAATCATACAGTGTGTCCTGTCCGCCTTCTCTTACTCCACACTGTTCGCAAGTTTCTCCTGCTGAGGCATGACCCACAGTTCCCTGCTTTTTATTGTTGGGTTGGGTTCTGTTGTTTACGTCATCCCTGCCAGTGGACATTTGGGTTTTCTCCAGTTTTTGGCCCCCTGAAATAGGATTGCTCTTATCACGTAGGCTTCGGTCAGCAGATGCATGCCTTCGTTTCTTTTTCTGTTCTAAACATGGATGGAATGGTCAGACCGAATGGTACACATGTTTACCTTTCAAAGAAGACACCAACCTTTTCCACAGCAGTTGCTCCATCTTACACCCTCAGCGAGAACGCCCGAGAGACTCACTGGAGTCATTTGTATCTTGGGATACAGTCAGCTGTAGAGATGAGCTTAAGTTGTCTCCCCCACGATCCTGATGTGAAGTTTTAGAAGTCTGGGAAGACGGCTCAGCTGGTAAGGTACATGCCAGGCATGCAGGACGACCTGAATTTAGACCCCAGCATGATGTAAAAAGCCAGACTTGGCTTGCTCCTGTGACTCCAGTGCTGAGGAGGTGGAGACAGGAGGATCGCTGGAGCATGTGGGCCAACTAGTCCGGTCAGATTGGTAAGCACCAGCATTAGTGATAGAATCTGCTTCAGAAGCCAAGGTGGAGCATGGTTAAGGAAGACACTGGACATTGAGCACACACACACACACACACACACACACACACAGTCCTGACACTGCCTTGGTAAAGCAATGATGCCGTTATCCTCAGAACACGTCCATGCTCTGGATTTGTCTCCTGTACCTCAGCAGGGGTAAAGAGGTTTGGTGCTTACTCTTCTGGCTCCTGTAAACTGCAGGATTAGCTCTGTCGGCCTAGCATGGAACAGTAAAAATCACTGCAATGTCTCAAAGCACACCAAACGCATAAAAAGGTATGAGCGCATATTGATACCAGGAAGAGATGTCATTAGTCACTCGCCGAGGAGCTGAGGCCCCAACTTCACTACTCTGATGTTGTTAATCCAGCATCATCCTGTCTTTCCTTTTGCATGTATGTCAGGGTAACCAAACTGATGAAGTGCTGGTAAATATGAGGCAAAGGAGAGCATCTGAAGACCACCTTCTTCCAGCCGCTTAGAAGTAAGCGGCTCGGAGATAGTGACCCCCGTGGGTGCAGAGCCCATCAGGAGGAAGACTGGAGAAAATGTGCTGGTGGGGGATCTGGGTGACATCAGACACATGGACCGATTTTCACATCACAAGAAGTGAGGTCAGGGGCTCTGTGTTCCCAAGTTGACAACCCATCCTTGGTGATGCTCACAGAGAAAAAAAAAAAAGTGCACACGGACACCCAGAAGGCCCCGGGTTCATCTGTCAATCAACAGGAAGCACAGGGGACAGACAGGTTGCACGATGCTCCGAGGAAACGGAGTCCAGAGTATGAGGAACTCTGCAAGGTTCCTTAGACAAATACATTCCTTTTCCTCTGAAGGAAGACGAGTGTTCCGGCTGAAAGAGACATCAAACCAGAGCACGCTGTTCCTGACTTAAACACAGGAGTCTTTTGAAACACGTGGGGAAAACTGAGCATAGGGCCAGGTGTGGGGTGGACTGTTTGTCGCGGCGGGTGTGGTCGAGGCCCCTCACCTGCTGGACCACCTCACAGGTCCTGGTTATTAATGTTTCTTCTAAGGTCTTTCTCTAGGACTGGTGAAACGGCTCAGCAGGTTCAGAAACACTGTCTGGAGTGTACATGGTGGAAGGAGGAAATGGACTCCTGAGATCTGTCCTCTGATCTCCACCTCCACGCCCTATGCACTGCCATGTCATACGTCCATGCGCTCTGGACAGAGGTAGCAGCAGCAATAGCAAGAGTTTAAACCAGCTCTTATCTGTCGAGTAGTACTCAGTTGCTAGCAGCCGTGGCCGTATTCAAGGCATCTTTGATGGGGTGGGGTGCTGTGTGGGTAGAGACCAAGGCCATGTGGAATTCTGCAAACTCTGCCAACAAGGCCGTTCCCAGTCTTTCATGCCCAGATACCACTGACGGGAAACCCTGGACTGGAGTGCCCTGCTGCAGTTAACAGTGGGCGCGCTGTCTGTGTCAGCAGACAGGCCAGGAGAGGGCGGGAGCTGCCAAGGTTGGAGCAGGTGATGGCCATCTTACTTCTTAGACATCTTAGGGTGTGAACGTTTTGCTTTTTCATAAACATCTAAGAGTCAAAAGCTTTAGCCAGGTGTGGTGGCACATGCCTTTAACCCCAGCACCCAGGAGGGATGATGAGGCAGCCATTGAGTTCAAGGCCTGCCAAGGCTACATACCCTGTCTCCAAGAAAAAATAAATAAATAAAACTTTTAGGTGTTGGAGAATCGGGTGCGGAGATGAAGGGGTGGCAGGGTGGGGCGTCTCGGTGCTCGTGGGTGTGAGTGACTCGGGAGAAGTGGAAATGAAGGTGGCTGGGGTCCGGGAGCAGAGGGGGTGGGGACGAGAACAGGGTCGCACCTTCCTGCCGCCTTCTGAAACCTGTCCCGTCGGACATCACCTGACAGAAACCCTCCAAATTCAGACCCGCAGAGAAGCGCAGTCATGACTCTTTTGCAACTGGAAATGTTCCTCTTTTGAGTATTTCTAGCCCAATGTAGGTGGCTCACAGATTGCTGAATACCTAGCCAAGGGGGAGGGAGGAAAAGTGGATCTATGGCGGAGAAATCTGGTTCAATTGCTGCGCAGAGGTGGGGGAGCACATCTCCGAGTGTGTGAGCCTTTGGGGGGGAGGGGGGAGTACTTCGATCACAAAGAACTTAATATTTTTTACATATTTATTTGGTTTTAAAGCAGTTTCTTTTTTGTGTCAGGGTGTTTTCTATGCACTGCATGCTTCCCTGGCACCCTTGGAGGTGAGAAGAGCATCGTGTCTCCTGGGACTGGAGTCGCAGACGGTTGTGAGCTGCAATGTGGGTGTTAGGGAATGAACCCCGGTCCTCCGGAAGAGCAGCCAGAGTCTTATCTGCTGAGCCATCTCTCCAGCCTGATTTATTTTGAATTTTAACTATTTATGTGTGGGGGTGCGTTTATTTGCCCTGGTATGTGCACATGTGAGTACCTCTAGAGGCCAGAAGAGGGCGTCAGATCCTCTAGAGGCAGAGTTACAGGCGGTTGTGAGCCACTAGATGTACGCGCTTGAAGCCAAGCCGCCGTCTTTCGGAAGGACCCCGAGTTCTTAACGACTGTTCATCTCTCCAGACCCTAAGCACTTAATATTAAAGAGACTTGGAGGAGGAATGTGGCCTTGGGTAGAGAAGGGTCAGAACACTCAAATCCTGAGGTCCATGACAGTCACCTCCTGAGGGGATATTGGCTTAGCTGTTAGCTGACAGGTGCCAGCATTCTTTAGATTGATTAATTGATTGAAGCAAATTTTCCTATGCTAACTTTCTTATTTATCTCAAAGACAGCAAGGTAAAAATTGATCACCCAAACAAACTTTAACTTCTATTTCTGGCTCTCTGGGGAATCAGAGGGACAAGGCCGTTTTTTACTTAAGACTGTCACAAACTGGTTGTTGTGCTCTGTTGGACTCTTGAATCTTGTTTAATGTGCAGTTGGGTGGATCAAGTTATCCTCACTGTACCCCAAAGAGAGGAATCGGGAGGGTCTGAGATCTGGGCAGTGGAGTCTCCTCTCATGGGCTGAATTATCTCATGTGTCTGTGAAGTGGTTTTGTTTGCCCATCCCATGGCTTCCTTGCCTGCATTGTTCCCGTGAGACCTCAGCAGATAAAGCTGTCTTTCGAATCTCTCTACCCCAGCCCTTCTCACAGGAAGAACCCGTCTGTGGGTGCTTCTGAGGTGTCTGCTCTTGCAGCAGGCATCGGATTTCCCTGCTTCTACATCCTCCCTCTCCTCTCTCACCTCCCGCGTGTGGCCCAAGCATGCAGTTGGTCACATTGACTGTTACAGACCTGTCCATCTTGGGCAAAATTCTAGCACTGACCCCTTCCGGCCACGAAAGATTGCATCTGTGCAGTCCGCTAAGACTCCCCCTGATATTATCTAAAGTCGAGTTCAATCCAGGGCTCCCTCTTCAAGGTCAGCCTTACCCACAGTTCTCTTGGGCCTCCGCTCCAGCTACTGGCTTTTTAAAGCACCTCTCTTCCCCACTCCAGTTCATGAAGGTAGCTTTTAGCCAGCTCTTGAGATTCCATCCCCTCTGTGCTACTGGCTTTGTGGAATATTCAGAAACCCTTTTGTATCTGCTTTTCACACCCACAGTCCGACCCCCTTAGTGGCAGACAGCTTCCTCGCCAGTTCAGAGCTTCCTTTATCATGTAGGTAAGGTAGTTTTTTTTTTTCCTCATTTTTTCGTTTTTCTTTTCTTTTTTCTTTCTCTTTTTTAAATCTTTGTATTTGAGCATAGGATCTACTTTGTCCATCAAGGGGCAGGGCTTCAGGAAGCTGGAATGAATTTAAATCGCTTTTGATTGTAAAGCATTAGTTGAATGTTATCAAGTGCTCACTGCCCGCCTCACACCCTTTACTTACGCCTTTGTCCTTTGTGACATGATGGCGCTTGATGCTTCTGCCACGTGCAATTTCAGTACCGTATCTGTCAGTCACTCAGATGGGTGATTAAGAGTTCAGGAGTCTCCCCCCCACCCCCCCACCCCCACCCCCCGTTTTTGGAGACAGTGTCTTGCTGTGTAGTCCTTGTCAACTTTGTAACCCTTGGCCCTCCTGCCTCAGCCTCCTAAATTGTGGGGGCTACCACTCCTGGCTTTTTCTTTCTTATCCTTTCTTGAAAGATGCTGGTTCCTCAAGCCCAGATAAGTACTCTCAAGTGTACCGTGACTTGAGTTCCTTACAAGTGTGTTGCCCGGAGTGACTCATTAAGTCTGAGGTTAGCCCACACCCCGGGTTCTTGTCACGCATTCCTCCAACAGAATCCATATTAAACACCTACTAAGGGCGGCAGGGGATGCTCTGATAGGTGTTCAGCAGTTCGCGATCCAGCTTTTCCACAGCAGAAAGGAGATTCCCCGCAGAGAGCTAGAAACAGTAGACCAAACCACTCAGGCTTATGTATGGCTGTTCTGTAGAAAAACTAAAGGTGGGAACGGAGCACTGGGCGGACGGCGAGCCAGGAGGGCAAGGGCTCTCGCCTCCTACTTCACTGCTGTTGATAAGAAAACATGTGTGAAGACAATACATTTTCCCTCTAAAGCTTTTAATGAATGTCAGGATTAGAGAGAGGAGGGGGACGGAGGGAAGGAGGAAGACAGACAGACAGACGGAGAGGGTTTATGAAGGGAAATTAACTACAGTTCTTAAAATAGCCTTTGCTTCTGAGAGCCTTGTTCTGTCTTATAACTTGGGGTGGGGTGGGGCTCCCCTCAAAGTTACCCCTGCCACTAAGGGAAATGTGCCCCGTCGCCACCTCAAACATGTCAGTTTATTTAGTGGTGGTGCACACCTTTAATCCCAGCACTTGGGAGGCAGAGGCAGGCAGATTTCTGAGTTCGAGGCCAGCCTGGTCTACAGAGTGAGTTCCGGGACAGCCAGGGCTACACAGAGAAACCCTGTCTCAAGAAAAAAAACCACCAAAAAACAAACAAAAAAACACAGGGAAAGCTTCCCCTCTGTTTTGCCCCAGTGTTTTACACTGAGCAAAGAGCTTAATGTGTGGCTTTGTATGTATTTGTCATTAGTCAGGGTGGTAGGCGTGTTGCGTGAGGAGAGCTGGTGACATCATGACAGCCAACCGTAAAATATTCGCATAGGTACTCATTAGCATATTTTTCAGACAGAACAATCTTGACTTTAAAGCCTTTTCATTCCATCCAAACGTCAGGCACTCCCTTTTGCAAGGTCCACACTTGAGCCATTCAGATATATATTTGCTCATGAAACATTCACCTCGTACCTGCTACACGCCCGGCAGTATCATTGTGTGCTAGGTCAGCGTAAACTTAACACTGACCATCAAGATTTCAGTGAGATACTAATTTTTTTTTTTTTTTTTTTAAGCCAAAGGGAAAATACAGTTTCATTTATTTATGTGTGTGTAGCGTGGGTGCTGCTCCATTTGCTGCTGTGCACATGTGGAAGTCATAGGGCCACCTTCAGCAATCAGTCCTCACTGCTTTAAGTTCTTTTGAGGCAGGGTCTCTCTTGCTCTTGCCGCTACATTCTGCAGGCTGCCTCGCCGGTGAGCTTGTAGGCGTTCTTCTGTCTCCATCTCTCGCTCCATCATAGGAGAGCTGAGAGCACATATGTGTTCCCGGAATCTGAACACGGGTGGTTAGGTTTGCAGGCCAAGTGTTTTTACCCACTGAGCTCCCTCCAGCCTCCCTCCCAAACTGTATAACGGTCAACCAAACAAAACGAACATTTCCATGTGGCATAAGAAGTCAAAGAACTATTCCCCGAGTCCTGCCTCTCCCATCCGTGTGGTGAGGTGAGGTTGTTTGTGGGAGTGTACTCTCTCGGTTGAGTGAAGCTCAGGGGGATGAAGGACTGCCAGCCAGTCCCCTTCCATGTGCTGCTCTCTGGGATCCCATCCCCCACGATTACTCCCTCTGTTGCCCCTGAGAGTTGTGGTCCTCAAACTGTTCCCTGGGTGACAGAGGGTGATAGATCGGTTGTCTTCCGTGCTGACAGTGGGCATAGTCCCCACCTAAGAGGGGTCGCTAGGCTGTCTCCCTGACCCGTCTATGGACTTGTCCCGACCCTACAGCGTTGTTTTAAGATGAGCTTTCCAGGTGTTTAGCGTTTTCATTCTGTGCGTGTCTTCCGTCTCCTCTCCACACCACCATGGGGTGGTCCACAGGAACTCCCTGAGCTGGGTGCCCGTGCGTCACCTAGGGTGGGGCTAGGCCGGGGACTCTGCATTTCTAGCCAGCTGACCTTGCTGTCCCTGCCTCTACAGAGAGAGCAGACTCCTCAGGTCTCACTGGTGGTCACTGAGCTTTTCCTCAGCTCCCTGTAACCTGCTGACCTGGTTAACCTGCTGACCTGGTTTCCTTTCCGTTGCTGTGATAAACACCTGGACAGTAGCAGCTTTCAGGGAGGGAAGGTTTTATTCAGCTCATGCTTCCACCTTACGATCCAGTGCTGCAGGGGCATCGAGGCAGGAACTTGGGGCATCTAGTCACATCACGTCCGCCGTCACGGGCAGAGAGAATGCGCACGAGCGTGCGTGCTGTTGCTCAGCTCATTTCTTTTATACAACCCAGGGCCCAGACCCAGGGACTCCGGCCATCCGTTTCAGGCTGGGGCTCCTCACCTCCATCATCAATGAAGATAATCATGAGAGCCCCTCAGGCCAACCTGATTTGGACAGTCTCTTCTTGGGACTCTTCCCAGGTGATTCTAGGTTGTGTGATGTTGACAGTTCATTCGATCAGTGGGTTTTCAACTTCATTCATTTTAAAAAAAACACCTATTTTGTCATTTGTGCGTTTGTGTGTGCGGGCGAGCGAGCTGGCAGCTGGAGTGTCAGGTGGTTGTGAGCTGCCTGTTGTGGGTATAGGATCCAGTGATCTCGATTCCTCTGCAAGAGCAGCAAGTGCTCCTAACCTCTGAGCTATATCTCCAGCCCCGAGTTTTAAACTTCACATTCAGTAACTAGACTTTCGCCTTCTGGATTCCTTTCAGATGTTCTTGGTTCCTCATTCTTGGATTAGAATATCTTACTTCTGTGATAAAGCAGTATCTACTTTATGGTCTATTCTGCTTTGTTTTTTGACATAGAGTCGCCCAGGCTCACACTGAACTCACAGTTTTCTTGCCCTAGCCAGGTTTCTGGTGTGTGCCACTGTGACTGCTTCTGCTGTCCCTTCAGACCACTTTCCTCTCCACCGTGTCGGTGTGCAGCCTTGCTCGTTCCCAGGATGCTCTAGAACTCCTGATCTGAAGACTATGGTGACACACCTATGCACCTGACTTAGCTTGCTTCTCTCTTAGGCTTCAGGGAGCTGGCTCTCTCACCTCAGACCCAGTGCATTCTGTGTGGAAGAAGCGTAGCTCTCCTGTGTGTCCTGGGCGGACCGTGTGCACACGCTCTCTCCATTCGTCTTTGCCACTGTCCGTGTTCATTTCCCATGCTTCCAGCTCCCGGGACACTACACTTGTAGCCCGGCTGCCCCCCTCGCCTTTCCCTTCTGAAGGGCCTAGATGAGGGGTGGGCATCCTCACTCTTCCTGGGGAGTTGACTCATTTCTGGGCCACTTCTTTGGCTTTTCACGCGGTCTGAACTCGGCCCCACGAAACCCTTGTTTGCGTAGGACCCTGTCTGAACTAACTACCTGGCAAGAGGGTGACGTCTCTAGCTTTTAATCTGTGCTATGAGTCCTAACTTCTCTCAACTTGAAAATTATCTGACCTTCTTTCTTTATATATTCTGCCCGTGCGCGCACCCGCGTGTGGCGTGTGTGTGCGTGTGTGTGTGTGCATGTGCATGCAGATGTGTGCTTCTGCATGTGGAGGCCAGCAGACAATCTCAGGTGTCATCTCTTAGATACCATCTACCTTTAAAAAATGAAACCAATGTTTTCTGTACATGGTTTTGTCTGTGTCTATGCCTACGCCTGCGTATGTACCTGCTGCTGGTGGAGGTCAGAAGAAGGCCTCAGCTCTGTGGCCCTGGAGGCGCAGATGGTGATGAGCGGGTGGGAGGAATTGAACCCCTGTCCTGGAAGAGTGGAAAATGCCCTTAACCACCGAGCCACCTCTTTAGCCTCTCTCCTTTCTCTTTTTGAGACTTGATCTCTCCCTGGCCTTGAACTCCCCAAGTAGGCCAGGCTGGCCGGCCAAGGAATGCCAGAGATTTTCCAGTCTCCATCACTCAGCTCAGCGCTGGTGATAAATCTCTGCCATCCTTCTTGGCTTTATTTATTTGTAACCTGTGGGGATTGAACTCGGGCCCTTATGTTGAGCAAGCTTACCAGCTGACTCAACTCCCCGACCCCAGCACAGCACCCAGAGACTGAGTTTCACTACATTCCCTGGCTTATCCTCCTTAGCCCAGGCAGACCCTCCTCCTATGATCCCCCTGCCTCAGCCTCCTGAGTGATTGGGTGACAGGCCTGTACTGGCCGCCCGAGCCTCTTTTCTAATCTTGACCACACTGATGCTTTGAGCGTGGCAGAGTTTTACAGATGAGCCTTATTTTATAGTACAGAAATTCAGAAATGATAATTACTTCGCTGAGGGTGGCCCCCACCTCTCTGTTAATCCTCCCCTTCACTCAGAAATGGAATTCTATTTTAGTCTCCTACAGATAAATTAGTGTATAGCAGAGAGGGATTCAACTTGTGTGAGGCATTAAACGCTATCATAGAATTAACACAAACATTCACCTTGCTGTGCCTGTGCTGTGTGTAGCAGAGACTACTCAATGCAGACGCAGCGTTCTCTCACTGGACTTGAGCGGCTGCTAAGGTCTGCCACATCACGCACTGTACGCCAGCAGGGATAACAGCCACAGGTCACCTTCATGGGTGTTTACCATCCGCGAGAAGCCATGCTAAGCACTCTGCATAGATCCACCTAACAGTCAGGTGCAGTGGGATACACCCGTAAGCCCAATGCCCTGGGGGCAGAGGCAAGAGAGTCACAAGTTTGAGGCCAGCCTTCGCTGCTTAGGGACACTCAAAACCAGACATGACCTCAGCCACCAGTGGCCTGTGATACCTATAGAGGCTGAGTGCCTTTCCCGGGGTCACAGAGCTCGACTGGGTGGAACTGGGAGCTACTGGCCACCATGTCTCTGTATCAGAGTCACACACACATTTTCATCAGTAAGTTCCCAGTCGTTATCGGGGTTTGCTTATCTTGGGATGGAAAGCACTTCCTTTTGATCCTCCTACATTGTAACTTCTGTTATTTCAATTTCAATCTTTTACTTTCAAAGGAGGCATTGGGTGAGAGAGGTCAGATGGGGTTTGCACCCCGCCTATGGGTGTACATGCGGGATGCAACCCCCTGCTTTCAGTCCCGGTTCCCTTCTCGTAAGCTACTGTTTAAAGCATTAAGCCTGGAGCTTCTGACTCCAGCAGGGAAGACTGAGCTGCTCCCCAGAGAGCGTGGAGGTGTTAGATAATTCCCTGCTAGTGCACATTTTACATTCTCTGATCTTCTCTTTCCCACCTCACCTCAGTGCACTTGAAGCTCTGAGACTGTTCTTTTGCATCTCCCAGAAGCTCCCGCTCCTCCGTGTTCACCTCGCTCTCCTCCGCACCCCTCCGTCACTCTGGTTACTTCTCTGCCTGCCACTGCTTTGACTGCTGTCCTTGGGGCTGCTTCAGCAGCAGCCAGATCCTTTTGAGTCTGTGGGCTGAAGACGTGCTTGCTGCTCACTTACCCAGCACAGAACTTTGTCCGGAAAACAAGAGGTTAAAAAAGAAGTCTGGACCGTGAAGGTCTGTGTCAACTGTCCTAGGGGGAGCTCTAGCGAGCCCTGGTGGGCAGTGACTCATGCTGCTCCGTCACTCAGATCGGCATTGGCCCCTGCCACGCAGGCGGCCAGGTGGGGTTACCGCCAGAGCATGCACTGAGGAGTGGGGAGGTGGGAGCATGCAGCCTGCACTGCGGGGGATGTAATGCCAGCTTGCCAACTTCCCCCTGCCTGGTCCACTGCGGACGCCCCAGCCTGCAACCATGGTAACACTTCTGACTGGAAATGCCCCTGGGAGCCCCCCACATTGGGCAGCCTCCTGGTGACTGATGGACAGATGCTCACGCGCCTGAGTGAGAGAGCCTAGTAGGTCTGCAGGCAGCAGAGACGATGTGATTCCACCCCCCCTCCCCAGCTGGGAGTCATGCCATAAGGAGGTAGGAGCCTTGCTACAGATGTGCGGCTGTGGGTCTCTGTGTCCCCGCACCGGTGCTGGGTGCTGTAAATCACAGCAACTTTATTTGGCTGTCTTTTGATTATGGTGGTTGAACTGCGGCGGATTTGATGGGCAGGGTTGTGGTTGGAGGGACGGAGATAATGAACTTAAAAAAAAAAGTGGTTAATAGGATCTCCGAGTAGACTCCTCTGGCTATGAATGAACCAGACTGCAGTGGTGACCCAACAGCGGTTGTACGGCTTCCCAAGCCACCAGCCTGTTCCCTCCCCTCATTCTGGCTAAGTCATGAGACACGCATGTCTTCCATCTGACGGCCATGAATATCACCAACTATTAATCATTTAGACCTGTTTGGAAGAGGGGCTCAATGGGCTTAGGTCATCCGGTATCCGGCATCCCGGCTGTCTCGGGGTGGAAGCCTGCTGGCAATAACGAGGCAGGAGCTGCCTGCCAGGGTGAGCTGCCCAAGCGCTTCAGTAGGATCCAAGTGACCTGTCTGAGTTTATCTGTCACCTCACCCACTGCCCGGAGAGGCAAGCTGTCTGCGGGTTGGTGGCCATGTTGGCAGCGAAGGGGTTAATCTCTTGTTGCTGTAGGAGCCGAGGCTGGGTCTGCCTGCGCTAGGAGCTGGGTTGAAAGCAGGCGCTGCAGTGCTGTCTCCAAACGCCTAAGGAGTGAGGCGCTTTTTCCCCCCCTGCAACAGTGTGGAATTCCCCCCCCCCCTGCAACAGTGTGGAATTCGTCTGAATTTCTCTCCCCCCCCTTCTTGTTTTTCTTTTAACCAGCTCCTCCCCCCTTCGTCCCCACCCTCAAGTCTGACGATGACACCTCCAATTTTGATGAACCAGAGAAGAATTCGTGGGTTTCAGCCTCTCCATGCCAGCTGAGCCCCTTGGGTTTCTCAGGAGAAGAACTGCCGTTTGTGGGGTTTTCGTACAGCAAGGCACTGGGGTATCTTGGTAGATCTGAGTAAGTGACGGTGACTCTCTGGGGGACTTGCATGGATGCCTGGCACACAGAGCCAAAGGTGCTGGTGCTGGTGCTGGTGCTGGAGGGTTGGGGGATTGTCGGAGGGAAGCCTCTGGGCTGCCTGTTTGGGGCTTGGGGCGCGGGGGGAAGACTGCTAATGATCTGTTCTGTATGGTGTGTTAGGTGCCTGTTCCTGTCGTGGTATCTGAACAGTCAGCTGGGTACTTTGGGCTAGTTTTTTCCATCTTAGTCTTATTTAGAGGGAGGAGAGAGTGGGAGAGAGAGATCTAGCAGTGCAGATCCCTGGTTGAAGGGGAACCTTGGACGAGTTAAACTGAGCTGTCTGTCCATCCATCTCAAGAGGGTGGATGGCTGAGATCCTGACTGTATCGGAAGGATCTTAAGTATGGTATCTCACAAGCTGAAGGGTTTCCCGATGGGTTTAACTGAGCTGCAAGTGGCTGAACCGGAGCTCTAGCAGAGAGATGATGCTCGGCTCCTGTCCAAGTATGCTGCAAGATCAGGGATCTGGCAGCCGAGCCATTCTGAGTAGGGAGAGAGCACTGGCGGCCAGAAGAAGCCCTGTTCCTTCCTGTGATTGCTCCAGGAGGGAGTGTGATGCAGCCGGCAACTGTGAAGCCCTAAACAAACTAGGCAGCTAGAATGAGAAATAGGCCTGTCCTGTAACCCTCTTGGCCTGGGACTCCTTCTCTCGTCAGATAGGAAGTGTTGAGAAGATGTGGCAGCCGGGGCTTGCTTGAAGGGTCCTGATTTCCAGACTCCTAGAATCTATGTAAAACCAGTTGCCTTGGGATGTGGGAGCCCAATGCCATCCTGTTTTCAGGGGAGCAATTTCCCCTTGGAAGGTCTCAGAGCGGCCGTGTTCTCCAGATTCCTTGGCTCCCTCACAACTGAGGCTCTTGGGGACAATGCTGGGTAACTAGTTGCTACCCGCTTAGGAGAAGAACACTTTTTAAAAAAATTCTTATGGATAGATTCATTACCTGTTTGGTATGTTTGTAGCTTAGATATTGATTTGAAGGGATATGGCATTGGTTCCTGGATGGGGTCTCCCCACGGGCACAATTTTGAGGTTTTTAAAAAGATAGTAGATTTTTCACCGAGAATTGAGCATTTGGTATAAGCCGGGAGAGTGTGAGATGTTCTTGATTCTTGACAGAGCTTTTACAATGAGAGATGCCAGGGTAGGCTTTCTTTCTTACCTTGCCTGAGGTCTGGGTTTAAAATCCAGGTGGATGTTGACATTATTAGCTCTGCCTTTCTTGCCGATCTTATCACCAAATGCAGCCCGGAGGATGGCAGGAGAGGCAAAAATCCAACTCACTGTGGAATGTGCCATCAGTCAGAATTGCAGTGGTCCAAGCAGGGCTAGGAGGTTTGGCGTTGTTATCACGGACCCAGGCAGGAGTGGAGGCCCAGTGGAGGAGGATGCATACTTAGTGGACAGTGTAACCTTGACATAGGCGCACTGAAGGTCACAGATCTGGTCTGGGAGGCCATGGGCTAGGTGTGTTGAGATAAAGCTGTCTGGCGAAGTTGATCAGTGATCTCAAAAACCTCGAGGCCGGGGGTGGGGAGGGGGAGGGAGGTTTCAGGAGCAAAGATGGGGGGATCATGTGAGGGAGCCCAGGCTCCCCGGCCACTCTGAGACAGAGTGTGATTAATCGCTTGTTGTTCAGGAAGACTCTAATTGCATCTTTCTGCTTCTCAGAAAGCTGGGTAAAGGGAGGTCTGTCACGGGGACGTCTCAGCATTAGGGCCCAGGCACTGGATAAATATTTGTTGACTGAATTTACTCATGAGCCTTTCCCCTGGGATGTGTTTGTGTTTTGCTTTATGAATTTGAAGGTTTGCAGTTTCACCTTTGGCTGTCCAAAAACCTGGTCTCTAATACATCAAGCGAGCTTCTGTTTGTGCCCCAACAGAATGTTTGATAAGATCCTCATAAAAATAAAACCCGCTCGTGCTTGTTTGTTATCTGGAAGATGTAACCGGAGAAGTCTTTATCTTTGAGGAACTTGATGCTTTTTCCATGGCTATTCAGGGCTGGAGTCAGCAGCTCTTCTGTCATGCCCGGCAGTGTCGTTGTTGGACCTGGCTTCTTTGCCAGGGGCGGCTTGGTGGGTGAAACCTGCAGCCGCAGTCTATAAATCCCGTCCACCTGTTGGTTGTAGGTGACCCCTGGGCATGTTGGATCATAGTTCATTGGGAAGCCACTAAAAGAGACTCAGAGATGAGATAGTGCAGGAGCTCCTGCAGTTTCAGAGATGGAGGTGGTGGTGTGGTCTCTGAGTACCACCTTTGCCCTGTAGTGAGCCTGCTCTCTCCCTGTGCTTCCCTCCCCTGGCTTCTCATTTTCATCACCACAGACACCGCCACCGAGTTACTTGCTCTTCACACCATGAGGCAACTGCAGATCCTACTCTGAGCTGTGCCAGGGAAATTGACCCCAGATTTGTTAGCAGGGAACTGAATGAAACATTTGGAGGTGGGGCTGAATGAGACTGTGGCCTCAGGAGTGATCCGTGTCGCTGTGTTCCCGTCGCTCCTCACATTTTGGGATCTTTCTCTTTTTGCACGGGGACCCCCAGACTATTTCTAAGCCAGTCCTTTAGCTAAGTTCCGGTTGAGCAGGAAGCCCAGTCTCAGTGTGTCCGTGAGTGAGGTATAGGGAGAGTTCCTTGCTGCCCAAGTTGAGAGCAGGGAGCTTGGTGAGAACCAGGATTGTTTGGTTGATTGTCTTTGGTGAAGTTAGCTTTGGAGAGTATCCACGCTGGTGACTCTTTTCCTGTTCCCCCAACCCCAAGCGATGCTGGGCATTGAGCCAAGGGCCTTGCCCGTGCTAAGCGGGCACTCTACCACTGTGACCATTGAGCTACACCTCATCCCAGCTCTTCTACATTTTCCTCAACAAGAACCCAGATCCAATTCCCACGCTTTGAGTGTCGTGAGCCCCCATTTGCATGAACTTTACAATAGTAGAGTAGAAACAGAAATTCGTAAGTGGAAGGTTTAAAAATATCATGGATCCTGGCATCACTGTGGTGTGTCAGGTCATCACCTCCACCCTGTCACTCCCCGAAAGCACAGGGTGAGTTTTCCTTATGTCCACCTGCCTCATTGTCCCAGGTCAAGTCAGGGTGCTTCTACAAGGCGATGTGACCTCGTGAGGCTGGCTTTGTGGGTTTGAGGGGGTCTGAGTGAGCTGCCTTAGGAAGGACGCTCTCTTTCTTCTGCCATCTGGGCACTTTCCTTCGAGTGGATCTAGAGCTATGGGGATTGAACCATCCCTTCAGGCATGGCAGAAGATCAGATGGCCGGTTTTCAGTGCCCCTTCCTTTCGGGATTGGGAGTTGTTTGCATGGAAATATCCCCAATAGTAACATGGAGACCAGCTCGCCTTTCTAGGGCTCCTAAGAGGACGGAACAGAAAACATTTACTCTAACGCCCGGTACGTGAAAAGGTTCTGTCCCCGGTTCTGTTTCTTACTATTTCTAACACACCGGTCTGGATTTATGTAGAACTCGTTCATATATCCTAAGAGACTATGGCAAGGACTAGGCAATAATTAGGGAGTTCTCAGTGTGGCCAGACCCACACTCAGCTCTCCAGGTCTCGAGAGTTTTTCTCCTGGAAATGCTTAAATGTTCTGGCCAACTACAAGAGTTGACATTCTGTTGACAAGAGGTGTCCTTTGTAGAGGAGTAGCTAAGATGACAGAAGGACAAGATTAAGTCCCAGATGGGTACTTTCCCATCAAGTTGACTACATCAAAGCAGATTGGTTGAAATAGTTCCTAGAGCCAAGCAGGCATGTTAGCTGTGGACTAGCAGGAAAGATGAGTAAGGCGGTTTCAAGGAGCACTTCAGGGGCGAAGCCAACCCATGCTTTCTTGGTAAGTGAGCAGCAATGATGGCCTTTCTTGGAATGTCTGTCCATTGCCTCATTCAGGCTGGGTCTCCTTGGTCCTCATGGTCCTGGCACAGGAAACTTTGGTGGGCCCTTGGTGAATATGCGTGCTCGGACTGAGCTTACCCATATGCTGGTGAGGGATGGTACTAGGGTTTAGCTCTGTAAAAGATGGTGGATTCTCATCAGAGAGGAGGGTGGAGAGGGACAGAGGGCTCTTGGGCCTCACAGGGTGTCCAATCTCAGGCTCGGTTCCCAGCCATGCACACAGATCAGCTAACTTAACATAGCGGCCCAAGAGGAAGCATTGGGCTACCTCTCTCCCACTTTACATGTGAAGAAACTGAGGCATGGAGGTGTGGGCTTGTCCAGGGCCTTCAGGTCCAGACAGTGGGGACTTCAGAGTCTCTTGACCACTGTACTATGATGCTGCACCACATAGACGCCACACATGGAGGAACTTAGGAAATGCTTATAGGGTGCCCAGGTTCACATGCTCGTCAGAAGTAGGCTCCGTTTGGAGGAATGAAGAGCCGTGAATATGGGGTAGGTGTGAAGAGAGATGGCACGCAGGTCAAAATGCTGCTTTGATTTTGACCTTTATGGGTTTATTGAGTAGGTGGCCTACATAGGTCTCAGATTTCTTCTCATTTAGAGACACTTGTGTGTGTGTGTGTGTGTGTGTGTGTGTGTGTATGCTTATGTATGCTTGTGTGTGTGTATGTGTGTGTGTCTGCACACATGCACACATGCATTCGTAACCACTCCCGTTCTTACTTGCTACAATAGTAATTCATTGAGGACAGGAAACAGCATTGACCTTGATCTGCATCCTGTCTTCAGGCTGATTATTCGTAAGCTGCACAATAAACATCTCTAAGAGTGATCCAGGTTATCTCCCCTTCTCTCTTTTGTAATAGTGTCTTCTATGTAGCTCAGGCTCAGCCTCCCAAGTGCTGGGGCTACCACCACTGTGCATAGCCAGATCACTCTCATGGCTGCCAGTGATGACTCTGGTTGTTTTCCTTCAGATTTGTACTTCCAGTTGCCTTCCATCTAGCCCCCAGTGACTTACTCCAGAGAGGGGAGGGGAGGGAGGAGGAGGGGAGGGAGCATACGCCCATCGGTCCTACTTTTGTTGATCTACTTAGGAGAGAGGTGTGTGTGTGTGTGTGTGTGTGTGGGGTCTTCTTCTCAAAACTTTTTCCTAGAACTGCTGAAAAGGCAGGCACGATAGCGTATGTCACGTGAGTATAGCGAAGGTCTAAACTCACAGTGCCTCTGCAGCCCCAGTGCTCCTGTGCTGAGATGGAAAGTCTCTGTGGGCTGGTGCGCCGATAACCCCGCCCACCCCATGGCAAACTCAAGGCCATGTCTCAAACACGTAGAAGGTGAGGACCAAGATCCAAGGCTGCTATCTGACCTCCATATACATCCTGTGGCTGCGTGCACAAACCAACACCAGATGTGTGAACACACACAGAGGCAGAGAGACAGAAAGACACACAGAGAGGGACAGACACACAGAGAGAGACACACAGACAGACAGACAGACAAGAAGTTCTTTCCTTCTGCATCCAGTCCAAAGCTCCTTGGCTTTGTGCGTCCTACCCACTCCGTATTGCAAGGAGTCTTATCTTTGATTTTTTTTAATATCCAACAGCGACACTCGTCCTTCCTAAAGTCACCTATCCACTATATTCAGGAGACTTAATGGTAACCCCCCTCAAGTGCTTGTTTGTCTCCTGCCACTAACTGGATCTGTGGCTGGTCCTCGCCTCTGGGTGTTGTCTTGGGTCTTCTCCTCTCGTTCCTTCACTTCTATACTGTCTAGTCAAGCACACCTTGTCCTCTGGCTCGTCTTCCCCTGTTCTCTGTTTAGACCGAGCGTGTGCCTGCCTCTAGGCCTTGGCAGGCCCATTCTGCCGTCTTCTCATTTGTCTTAAAGACACCGTTAGGAATTGAGATCCAAGCAGTCCTGTCCCAGCCCCGCAGATGAGGTGCTATAAGATCTGTCAAGTGTGTGCGTTGGGGCCCCCACAGACTAGTTTGTGTGCTTATTTGGGTCCCTTAAGAAGGTAGTCATTGACTAAGCCCGCTTCATGTTCCCAAGCTTGGCATCAGGTTGGCAAGGCATCCTTCTTGGTTCTCTCTGCTTTGCCTTTTGCCTCTCTCTGATGGACCCTCCAGTCGGAATCATGTGTGTTCAGTGGCTCATTTCCCCCCTCCCCGTCTGTACAGGACAGGGACCATCTCAAAAGCCATTGACTTCCCTCAGCCAACAATGCAAGCCACTGGGCTCTGTTAGTCAGCCCATGTCTGGACAGCTTTCTCCTTTGCTCTGTGGGCTCTGGGCCCTGGTTCCCTCCCATCTCTCTCAGACTCCTCCTTCAGGATCTCTTTAGGTCCCTGAAACCTGCACACCGCCACCTGCTGTCCCATTTCGCTCTTTACCTCCTCCTTCTCCACCCCTCTTCTTCCTCATGTATGAAATGACCACTCCCCTACCCTTCTAGGCAAGAAAATGGTGGTGCCTTACACACTCCTCTGCCTCTACTCCTCCGTCACAGGCAAGACTCTTTGATGACACACCTGTGCCACTGTTCTGTGTCGTTCCCCCCCGCCTCCCATCTCCCTGATGGACACTTGCTCAGACTGGTGCAGTAGGCTCCAAATGAGCCCTCTGCCTCTGGTTTTCCTGGCTGCCATCCATTCTCCAGAGTGGAATTCCTCCAGAGCCCAGGCTGGATGATGTAATTGTCCTGTGGGGACCTTCAGCAGCTTCTTTGTGCACAGAATTAATGGCCTCTCCTGAACTTGACATTCAAGCAGAGTGTGCCAAGACCCTAGCCTGTGTTCCCAGTCCTTCCTTCTTCTTGTCCCCTAGATCTGGCCAAACTACCCAGGGCTCACTGAGGACAGGGCTGTGTCTTCCTTTCACCACAAACAGGGCTTTGCCTGGGGCAGGTTGAACTTTTATCAAACTGAATTAGACCGAAGTGGTCCAGGTTGTACCAATTCTCTCTGCCCAGATTATACAGCATCTGCTGAGTGTTTCCTGTGTGCCCAGAGCTATCTATTTATTCTAAAGACTTTCCATGCACTATCTCACCGACTCCCATAGTTTACTTGATAGACACCAAGACCCTGGGAAGTTACTTTGTCTGGTTACCTCAGACCTCTGCCCCACCACATGTCCCCACACAGTCACGGCGTGAGAAGGACACATTTGTCTAAACAGTCAAGGTAGAGGGACAGCTTTCCAGAGGGGTCACCCACACAGTCTGTACTGCCATGCCGCTTAGCAGTATCTGTTGTGTTCAAACAATAAAGCTGGAGATGAGCAAGCCTGGGACACTTTTGAGGATTACACACACCATTCCGTTAGTTTTAGAGTTCATAAAAACATTCATTATTTGGGGGGACTAACTGTAGCACTCCTGAGAAAAGTCCAGGCTCGAGAATTAGACAGGCAGGGCTCACATCTGGGTCCCACCCCTTGCCAGTTGTGAGAATGAGGCGCTTAATTCTTTCCCATTCCATGGGGGCCGCTATAGTGTCTGGTACGGTTCCTGCAGAGATGGGGGCCCAGAGCGGGGCAGGCGTCCGTGTTCTGTTGGCTGTTGTTACTGAAGTATCTGGACGAACGGGAGCCAGGGTGCTCTCGGCTCTGTTCCTTCTTGCTTCCATTCTGTAGAGACATTTGCTAGTTTCTGCCCATTCAGTTCCATATGTGGTGCCTGACAGATGCTCTAATATCTGCATCTAATTTTTAACTCTTAACAGAGTCTGTGGCATGCCTTTAATCCCAGCACTTAGGAGGCAGAGGCAGGTGGATCTCTGAGTTCGAGGCCAGCCTGGTCTACAGAGCCCGTTTCAGGACAGCCAGGGCTACACAGAGAAACCCTGTCTTACCCCTCCCATCACCCCCTCCCCCCCAAATCAGTTACAGTGGGCTTTGTGCCTTGTGATCTGTCCCCAGCAAAGGTGGCACCTATTCCGTCTCACCCTTGAGTACTTGAGTGACCTCAAGGTGGGTGAGTGTGTGTCATGGGATGCTGCTACCCCAGGAGCAAGCATGTCTTCTCTGATGTTGGGGCTGGACAGCTTTCTGTGCACTCAGCCTTGATCCTGCACAGATGTTCTCATTTTGGATTCCGTTGTCCATGTTTTGTATACTGCACCTGCCTGTTGCCTGCATGCCATCCATCCATCCTTCCTTCCATCCATCCATCCATTGATTTAACGGATCCATGGCTGTAGGCTTCAAGGGTATAAATGTGAACAGGACCGGTGCTGCCCCAGTCCTCAGGAAGCCACTGTATACAAAAGACAGATTCAAATAGTGGCCAGGGCTCTGTAGAAATCAGACCAAAATGGGGACCAAAGTGGGGTAGCCAATTTAGACTGACCAGGAAGGCTTCCATGAGCTGAGCCTGGGACTCTGTGGGAGGAGTTTGAGTCACCTGAGGTGACACTCCTGACCACCCACGAGCTGATCTAGAAGTCTACACTAAGCTCCTGTGAGGTGCCAAGCCCTGTGTTTGAGGCTGGACTTGCACTGAGTCCCATTGCAAGGCTCCTGTCCTGGTGCTATAGGTGAGCACTCCTTCACTGGATCATTCGCTCAGCAAAGTCTTGCTGTCCTACTATGCGCCATGTACTCTCCAGGCACTGAAGAGTCAACAGTGAAGAGAGGAGGTAAAAGTCCCTGCCTACATGATTTATCAGAATGCTTGAGTCAGCTCCTGATGGCCATCCCAGGAAGGTTGTTCCTGTAGGGGGGGAAGAGGCGGACCTTGAAGCCAGGACCACCCTCCTGTGAGTGCCCAACCAACAGACAACCTATCATAGCTCTGGGAAGCTGGGGCTTCCAAATCCTCGGCCAGTGTAGTCTTGGTTGAGGTCAGAGGTCAGAGAGCTCGGCCTTGCATGGGATAGCCCGGAGTAGAGGCCTGACAGACCTCAGTTTCTAAAGGACCTCTCTGACCGTTGTAGGAGGGGTGAGAGCTGAGCCCGGGGGTGGGGGGGGGGGGGGGGGGGGGGAGAGGTCAATTAGGTGGTGGTGTCCATTCAGAGAAGTGGTGGAGAGATTCGACAAAACCTGCAAAGTGGGGCACTCACTTAGAGCCGGGAATGGTATTAAAAAGAAAATCACATGCCTGGCTATATTTTTATGAATAGTGAGGGTTTTGATAAATGATTTTTGTGTCACGTATTAATCATTCTTGAGCAAATGTTTTTCTTCATCTGGAACCCATGGGTGGTGACGGTGGCGGTGGCAGAGCATGTGTGGTTGCTTATCTAGGTGTACATATGTGTGGCACTCCAAAGCCAGGGTCTGAAGCTCCCCGGGAGAGTGGCATCTTCCATATTTTCAGGAGGCTGCGACGGGGACCACTGGGTATTTTAAAACAGGCTTATAAAGTTAGTTCATAAATTTCAGAATGTACAGTCTTAAAAGCCAGTGTATTTTTGGAAACAGTGCTGATGGTTTTTAAATTCTCTTGTACCACGTTACAGCTTGCGGTTACATATATTTTTAGTGCTGTTGGCCACAATTAAGATGAGGCCCTCGGCTGAGCTAATTTCGATGACTCTGGTTTTAGCATCTAGTCTCTATACTTGGTTGTCTCTGAAGCATGTGCGACCTCTGATCTGTGATCGGGCAACAGAATTTTCAGGCAGGGGTGGGCTTCTTCCTAAGGAAGCAGGTGCATGTCTTGATACTTGCACAAGATTCTAGGCCTAGGAGTTAGAGACGGCCTACTCCATGTTCTGCTCTGTGGAGTGGAAGTACACACTGGATTCTCTTAAGAGCCAAAGTTCTATGGATTATTTATGGGCACATCATTGGGAAAACTGCATTTTATCTTCTTTACAGTTTTTTGGGTCCAATGTAATGTTAAGCAGACATGTTCTCTAGGCTGTAGAGGGGCCAGCAAGCCCACTTTCTCCCTCCGTCCTCTCTCCGTGCTCTTTGGGCCTCTGTAATTATAAAGCAGACGTATATATTAGGAAGAGATGTTGATTTCAGAGTAAAATTTTTCAAGAAAATAGAAGGGGAAAAAAAGGAAAGCCCAAACTTGGCTTGACTCTAGAAGAGACAGCACTGCTGTGTGTGGGTGGGTGGCTGCATGCACCCGCTGCTCGGGGGGATCGGCCCCCCTCCACGGGAGCAACTGGCTGTGCATCCTCGGGGAGGGGCCTGGTGAGGGGTAGGCAGGCGAGCAGTGAGTGGGCAGGCGGCATGTTCTCTTATTAGCAGCTTCATTGTACTGGATCCCATCCAGCCCAGAGCACGAACTGACCGAGACTTCCCACATCTCACCTATCCTGTTCCTCAGTTTTAATTGTCTCTCACACACACACACCCCTGTCCCCACCCCCCATGGAGTCGTGGAGGAAGAGCTGCTTCTGTGTATGTGGGTTGAATTGGGTCCGGGGGTGGCTATGCACCAACTTAGCTTGTGGATGCTTTTGGGTTCCTAGACTGTCTTGAGCTCTGGCTTAGCAACAAATGCAGCCACACGTGGATAGAGGTCACTTTACCCCGGATGTCCATTCCTCACATTCTTCCATGGCTTTGCCTTTCTGAACATCCTTGGTCCTGTCTGCTTGTCCAGTGCCGTCCAGCCAAGCAGTCGAGTTGAGATTTGAACTCACAACTGTTGATTGTAGACACCTCAACTTTTAGCGGTCCGTCACTCAAATAGGGTAGGTGTAGAGGCTTTAAGATCAGCTCTTAGTTCCACGCACACATGCATGAACGCCCCATGCGGTGAGGATGATAGCACCGGTTGCTCCCACAGGATTGTGGAGATCTGGTGAGGTAACCTGTGATGTGTCTGCACATAGAAGCTACTTCCTAAGTGGCTCTCCCACTCCTGGCGGGCTGGTGTTCATTTTCCCTCTGGGCTGGTCCCTGAGATGAGAAATAGAGGCTTCCTTTACCTTCCAGCCTCCGCACTGGGGTTTCTCAGCCTTGCATTTGTGACCTTTGGGGCTGGATAAGTCCTGCAGATTCCTCCTTTATGATACAGATTGTTGAGAAGTGTCTCTGGCTCCTTCACACTGAATGCTAATAGCACCTCTGCCCCCACACCCTCCACCCTGCCCTCCATACCCACCCCACCCCACCCCCACCCTGCTCCCACCCTGCCCCCACTACTAAGAGTATAGAGAATATTCTAAATATCATCAATTATATCCAGGGGAAGAGCCACTGAGCTGTAGGAGAGAATTCCGTTTTGTGGTAAAGTGAGATTTATTCATGTGTTTTATGTTGCCTGTTTTCCTGCACGTGTGTCTGATTTCATCACTTTCTGGCAGTTCTGGGCCATGGGCATGTACCAAGGCGTCAGAGTTCTGATGAAGTACCCCACAGAAGGGTGGTTTTGTTTTGTTTTGTTTTTAAACTTCCTTTCAACAATATAAGCTTTAAATAAGGCCATGCTTACATCAGACTTGATGTCTGAAAACCAAGCCTGTGTGAGGTGGTTTGGTTGCTCTCAGTGGCACTTGGATGAGACCTCTCAAGCTGAGAGTTACATTACGGGAAAAGCCGCGGTCAGTCACTTTGAAAGCTAGTTAGTGATAAACCTAGAGAAAGTGAGTTGAGGGAATGTTTTGGGGTGTTTATTGGGGCATGCGGACCTCCATTGAGGAGTGCGAATTTGGGGACCGGAGAGATGGCTCAGTCCGTGGTTAGGAGCCCTTGCTGCTCCCGGAGAGGACCGGGGTTTGGTTTCCAACACCCACATGGTGCTTACAACCGCTTCTAGCTCCTGTTCCAGGAGATCTGATGCTATCTTCTGGACTCTTCAGGCTTCTGCATGTATTGGGTCTCAGGCAAAACACAACACTCACGGACATAAATTTTTAAAAATGTAAAACACTTTTCTTTTGGAGCTTGTTGTAGGTACTATGAGTTGATTGTCTTAGTTGTACTGAAGCTGTATCTGGCTTTACTGTTTTTGTTTTTTGTTTTTGTTTTTGTTTTTGTTTTAAATCCACGGAGATGGTATAGTTAAGTTACATGGGCATCATGGCACATGCCTATAATCCCAACCTTTGGAGGCTGAAATAGGGGGATCATGCACTCACTGTCAGCCTAGGCTACACAGTGCAACCCCGTCTCCAAACAACAGGAAAGGGCAGGGGACATGGCTCAGCTGTAAAGGGTCTGGTGGTGGGACCATCGAAAGGAAAAAACAGTTCCCTAAAGTTGTCCTGTGTCACATGTGTGCATCATGGCACATACACGCACGCATACACTACTTAGGTAAGGCAGTAAACGTACTAAATGCTGAGGAATGCTCTTCTCAATTGCCACCTGACACTTGTACTTGTCCAAGTGACACTTGTCAGACTAAAGTGAGTTCCCACTAAAGAGTGACCACAGACTGCTGGCCTCACAGGTCGTGGCTAACGTGCCCCCTGGGAGCACACACTGAGGCTGGCCACACCAGAGCATTGAAAGTTTTGACTTGAAACCACAGCTCATTCTTTTAATGAGCACCGGGTTTCCATCCTGAGTATCCATCGGAATCATTATGGAGTTTAATGGAGAAGGCACTGTCGGGCCAGGCCCTCCGTCCCTGCTCAGTCCCCACCCCGTCGGTCTGGATGAGCCCATCCCCAGCTTTGGTGGCAACAGTTCCATCTCTGGGTGATGATGGCTCATCTGGACTGAGGGACAGGAAGTTGCCCAGAGCCGAGGTGACCTCTGCCCTCCACCCCCTCCCGATGTTTGTGCGGTTGCCGCTTCAGGTTGAGGTTAGTCACAGTGTTCTCACTAGAGCTTTTTTTAGATGTGGTTTTTATTTATTTATTTTTTTAAACGTTTCTTTAGCATATTTAGTCTGAAGAGCTCTTAATTGCTGTACTTAGAACTCGTAAATGTGAACATTTGTCAGGCATCAAAACAGAGATGAACAGCAGAGTGAAGAGTCGGACCTGGGGTGACTGTGCGCTGTCTCCTGCGGATGCTCGGCTCCAGCTCTCTGGGCCCTATTAACCAGTGACCTAGAAACACTTTTCCTTCCTTTTTTTTTTTTTGTCAAATAAGCACTCTGTTTTGTACTCAAACCAGCGAACATTCAACTGTAAGCTCTGCTGGAGCCCTGGCTCCGTGTGTCATCAAGTGAGCCACATCCCACCCCACCATCGCAAGGCGCACGTCCTTGTTTTTCTAAAAGGTGCTAGTTTGTGCTCATGTGCAAAAAACTGTGGCCTTGGCTGTCACCCATGATGTATGTCCCTTCGTGACGAGTGGATGGCTCTTGATCACTGAAGGACCAGGGACCATCCCTGTCTCCTCAGGGGACTGGGGCTTGCTCTCTAGTCTGCCTACCAGAGTGGAATGAGGGAAACTCAAGACTACCCCAAGCAAACCCTACGAAGGCAGGGCTCTTCGTGTGTGCGTGTGTGTGTGTGTGTGTGTGTGTGTGTGTGCGCGCGCGCGCACGCGCACTTGTATTTTGGCTAGGAAGTAGGCTTGTGAGAAGTGTTAAAATTTCTAACCCAATGTGAGAGTTTTTTTTTTTTAAAAAAGATTTATTTCTGGATTTTAATCCCTGTTGCCCATTTCTATGAATAATCACTGTTTGTCTTGATGTGAATAACAGCTCACAGCACACTCAGCCCCCTGAGTGTTACCATTTCAAGCAACTGTTTTAGGCCTGTGAGGCATGTGCTATTTGCAAAGTTGCAGGGATCTTAATAAAAATGGCAACAGTCATAGTAATGGTTGACATTTGTCAAACCCTCAATGTGCCAGGGATGTGCTTAGGGCTCTGTGTATGCTCTCTCATTACACCCATTTTACAGGAGAGGAGCCTGAGGCTTGGCAGTCACACAGCTTGTTAGTGACAGGCTAGGTTGTACATAGAGCAGCTTGACTCCAATTGTTGATTCACTTGGCTGCCGTTGAGTGTAGAGAGAGCTGTCAGCGAGTCAGTCAGGTGTCTCATGTTGCTGCAGGAGGCTGACCTCTTTTAGGCTGGGAAGTAGTCTGGGACAGCAGAAACAGAGCTTGAACCTGCTGGGACACCCCAAGTGCTCATCAGTAACCAGCTCCTGCAGTCCTGTTACCAAGGCAACGAAGGTGGGACTGCGGGGCAGCAGTGGGCACCTCCACGTCCTTCTGTGCATTGGAACCTTTGCTTGCTGTTGACTGGACTTTGTCCTTCAGCCGCCACTGAGGGACACAAGAGTCTCATCTACAGCCATAGCTAACCCATAGGGCACCTACATATTTGTGCGAACGCCCTTCCAGTGTATTCCCAGCATAGCTTGCCATGAAATGTTTGTGATGTTTCCTGAGCATGGCATCGGGTGAGTCCTGCATGTGTGGTCGCCCACTTCCTGTAGACTAACAGAAACCGTTAAGGGCCAGCAGGTCCCTTAACCTTACCAGGCTTCACTCTCCTCACCTGGAACTTGAGGCTAGTAAATCGCATCCGCCTCAGAGAGGTGTGAGAGGTAAAGGATAAAAGTGTGTCTGGTGTTGAGGTAGAGCCAGGTGAGTCCCAGAGCTCAGAGCCATCTCACACTGGCGCTGCAGCAAGCCACTACCAACCGAAGGCATGAAAGAACACATGCCTGCTAGCTTGTACTTCTGGGGTCAGGGGTCCCAGTGGGTTTCTCTAGGCTGAAGTCAGCTGAGATGAGGCTGTGCTCTGCCTGCAGACTCTGAGAAGAATCAGCCTCCATGCCTTGTTCAGCTCCTGGAGGTCACCTGTTTGTGAGCTAGGACTGGTGGGTTGCCATCTTTACATATGTGCGGTGTGTGTGTGTGTGTGTGTGCGTGTGCGTGCGTGTGCATGCACATGTGCATGTATGTGTGCGTGCTTCGTAGCACCTGTGTGGAGGTCAGGGGACAACCCTTAGTGCTGGTCCTTGCTTTCTACATGGATGTATCTCTTGCTTTGTGGCTCTATAGGCCAGGAGATCAACCCCTGAGCCATCCCTCTCAGCCTGATGCTGCATCTTCTAAACCAGTCAAGCAGTGTGTTTATATCTCTGACCCTGTACCCTGCCTCCATGTTTGGTTTTCTGTCCCCTACTAGGGCCTTTCTGAGTATATTGGACCTGTTCAGGTAATTTAGGATAATGTCTGCATTTCAAGATCATTAACCTAATCACACTGAGAGTCTGTTCACTGCGTAGCAAGGGCTTCTGGGCTGGATAGCTGCTGCTCTGGGAAGGGAATGAGAATAGCCCTGGCTTACTACCTACCGTAAGCTTGAGCTGGTTCTAGAAAGCCAAGTCCAACAGAACGGACAAGCTCGGAGGAGCGATAGAGAACTTTATAGTGCGGTGTTACTGAAACTGCTCAGTCCTGTCTGCCCTGCCTCAGGGCCAGAGTGGCTGCTGTCCCCTGTCCCCAGAGCATCCTTCCTCCTCGATCTTGTGTCCCTAGAACCTTCTCAGCCTTCAGGTCTCAAATGCCACCTTCTCTAAGAAGTGTGACTTCCCAGGTCACACTCCCTCTCTTAAGGAAAAGAGGTCCAGCCTTACGGGTGTCACCATGTTATAAGGTTACAAGAAGTTCCCCCCTCAAGAAGTCTTTCTCGTCTGTAAGCTTTGCAGAATCGTCCCAACTCGCCGTCTGCTCTCCCTAGACTGCCAGCTTTGGGAGGAGCCTGTGTCAAGTGTGCTCTGCTGTGCGTAGTGGCTCCTAGTGAGAGTTTCGTTCATATCTGTTGTGTATGTCAGCGAAGGAAGCCACACCAAGCTTGTGTGTGGAATGCTCACACTTCTGTGTGTGGCAGATTCTTGTCTCACCATCCTACTGTACTGCTGTGCAGACCGAGGCTTCAAGAAGCCAGTTCTAGCCCCGGGTTCCCTTGAGACTGTGCCTCCCTGCCCCGTGGGTTTAACGCCACTAGAAGATGTTGGAGCCAGCTTTGCTGCAGGATGCTGGCAGGTCTGTCATTTCCGCTGCAGTTTCCAAACACAGCTCCCGAGCTGACATGCGGACCTCCTGACTTTTTTTTTTAATCATTATTTTCATATTTAGGTCTGTTGTATCGGGTCTGGACTCCCCTGCCAAGATTACCTCCATGGAAAAGAAACTTCTCATCAAAAGCAAAGAGCTGCAAGACTCCCAGGACAAGTGTCACAAGGTATTTATCTCCGCAGCCGGCCTCCATCCTTGCTCCAGGATCCTCCCGTCAATAAATGCCAAGGGATCTGCCGGGGGCCTCTGCTGGCACTGAGCCTCCTGATCCATCGCGCCTCCAGCAGCTCAGTGGGAGATGAATTCGGGCCCAGACATTGTCATAAATCCTTTAAATCTTAACCAGAGGAGGCCCTGGATTTAAAACGGCCTGTTTCTCATCATGACCCAGCCCGATGTCCGCTTCTTCCGGCAGGCGGCCTGGGTCCTCACCTGGGGCTGAGAAGCGTCCCATCTGCTCGGAGTGAGGCGAAGTCTGTCTTCCTAGTCCTTTAAAACTCCTGCTTGTGTCACTGCGGCCACTGTGCTGACTATGCTCACGTCTCTTAATACTCACTGTTCCCGTCCAGAGGCAACTCTCTGAAAACCTAATAAGAAACCACTGCTTCTGTGGGACGCCTAAGAGTACAGACGAATAATTCTCTCTCAGCCTGGTCCCGGATCTGTCCTCTAGGTCTTTGCAAGGAGATGGGGGGGACCAAGATGGATTTGGGATAGAATTAACCTGACATCTGAATAAGCCAGACCAGTACTTAAAAAAAAAAAAAGGGCAAACAGGTGAATCACGATGCCGGTGGCTTCTGTGCTAAGTGTGTTAGAGAAGTGACCGTGTGGAGCAGGACTTGGATGACAGGACTGACCTAGCCTTTGGTGACTGTCTTTTGGAAGAACTGTACGCTCCTGGGCGAAGAAGCAATGGTATTTCCATCCCAGCTCTTGGTGAATTAGCGGTAACCACCCCCCAGACCACCAGGCGGCCTAGGGGCCCCCCACTTGACGTGTGACTGCCCCCACGCAACACCCCAGGGTCCCTTTTAACCCTTGCGTGTGTTTATTTCAGATGGAGCAGGAAATGACCCGGTTACATCGCAGAGTGTCAGAGGTGGAGGCTGTGCTTAGTCAGAAGGAGGTGGAGCTGAAGGCCTCTGAGACTCAGAGATCCCTCCTGGAGCAGGACCTTGCCACCTACATCACAGAATGCAGTGTGAGCCTTCCCCAAAGCCCCCTTCCCTCGGAGGCGGCACTTCCTGTCGTGTGTGTCTCATCCTGTTTCATGACAGCTCCATGAGGCACTCCATAGCCAATGGCAGAGAGTAGAAAGACACCGAGTGGAAAGGCAAGCTCAGCGACTGGCAGAGCAGCTGGCAGAGTTAGCATGAGCTAGGTGAGAGGCCCCCTAGGAGTCAGGCTGGAACCGGCACTCAGCAGACAGCCAGTGTGGGCTGCTGAGCTTCACCAATCCCAGAGAAGGGAATCAGGAGTCACTGAAGCCTTCTGCAGAGGGTCCTGAGGTTTGTCCCAACCTCTCTGGTCTAGGCTTTGTCTGGCAAGATCAGCTTTGAGGACCAAACTCCCAAATTTGTGTCAGAAAATGTAATTTGGCTTTATCTGGAATGAATTCTCTATTCCCTTAGAAGCACTGTAGCCCAGGGGACTCGGCCTCTGAGACCCAAGCTCTGTCATTATTTTCATTGCGACTCCATTTCTTTTTTCCCCTTTCCTTCACAAGAGTAGACTGTCTCCTTCATTGTCTTGTGGAAGTTTTCATTCAGGTGTTTTCTACTGTGCCCAGTGAAACAGTCGTTAAGAGGGTGATTCACACATTTATAAAGGTTTATTTTATTTTTCTTCTCACAAGGGAGAGGAAATCTATAGAAAAAGTGGCTGATTGAGAATAACTGCTATGTTTTCCTTCCAGACTTGGCTACCTTTCAGTTGTGGGTGAAGTTTACAGCTGTGTATTTCAGATGTCTCTCTCAGTGCCATGGAAGCCTGGGCGGCCGGGGGTGGGCACTGATGGATCATAGGTGTCTAGGAGGCGGGTCCCCAACTGGACTCCGAAATGACAGCCAGGTAGACCATGAAGCTGTTGCTTCCTTGAGACAGACGTATGCTGCTGAGAATCTGGAGAAGCTTTTCCTATCCTAGAACACACTAGATAGTCATGGTGGTGGTGGTTCTGACAGGCACAGGATCTGACTGGCTTCAGTTTTGAACATACAAGTGAGTACGTGCCAGGATAAGTAGACAGTGCCACATGATTGGCTGATTGAGTTTCAGGCTCAGCCCCCGTAAGGTTTCAAGCTTTTGATGACGTTTCTTCCGCCCAGTAGCTTTTACAGGGTGAAAACTGGAACCAGCAACCGCTGTGAGTTGTCTCCCGTGGCCCATCACCACGAAACTACTCCTAATGAACCTTTTCAACCAGAGCAGGGTCCGCGGGGCATCCCTACTAAAATCTTTGCCTTCCGCAGAGCTTAAAGCGAAGTTTGGAGCAAGCACGGATGGAGGTGTCCCAGGAGGATGACAAAGCTCTGCAGCTTCTCCACGACATAAGAGAGCAGAGCCGGAAGCTCCAGGAGATCAAGGAGCAGGTATGACCGCTCGCTCCGACCCATGCGGCGCCCCCCCCCCCCCCCCAAGCTGGCTCCCACCATTGATCTCAGGCATGTTTGAGAGGCAGAGTGTGCTGGAATGAAGGTTAGGGCACAGAGGGAGTGGGATACCCAGGCAGGCCGGTCATATGGAGGCTGTAGCTTGTCCGTGATATAAAGCACACCATCTTGCTTGTCTGCTCCTTTTGAAGGCTGCAACTCATAATATCTGCTGTTTTTAATAAAGAACACTAGTGCAGAAACTTCATCCTAGGGGTAGATCTGGCCCCCTGTCTATTTCCTGGGCCCATTTCTATGTCCCAGACCAAGAATGATTTTTATATTCTTAAATGATTAGAGAAAAAAAAAAAAAGAAAATATTTTGTGACTTGTAATTTTATAAAATTTAAATTTCTGTTTGCATAAAAGTTTGTTGGAATGCAACCATACTAATTTTACTTATGGTGGCTTTTGTGCTACAGAGGCAAAAAGGAGCTCCGTTTTCAGAGGGTTTAGCTATAAAGCTAACTTTTTTCCAAAAGTTCACCAAACCCTGCTCTGGATGCTTCCAAAGGAGTTCAGGGTTTTTTTTTAATAGCTTTTCTGATGCACTTTCGGCTGTCAAGATAGACCAAGATCATTCGTAGTTCCACTTATATATCTATAGAAAAATCCTAGAAGACAAGTCCAAGCCGTGAGAATGGTTTGAGCATACAGTAAATCTGAGCATGCGCTGCTGTCCTGAGTGTCCAGGAGAGCAACGACCTTCTGAGCATGCGCCACTATCCTGCGTTTCCTCCAGGAGAGCAGCGACCTTTAAAAGGCCCGCTCCTCCCCCCCCCCCCCACCCCCTCCCATCTAAAAGGGTTTCTCTCCGGCTCATTTTTGTATCTTCTCATTGTTTTTTGTTTTAGCTTAGTTTTTTTTTTCCTTCTGTCTTCTAAAGACGCTGTAAATAGAAACTTTAATGAAGACTTGGAAATGAGTAAGTGGAGGGCTGAGTTATCAGCTGCCAGGCAACTCATTCACTTCAGGAAACCTAATGGAACACTGATAGAAGTGAGCCTTCCTTCTCCGGGGTTTACAGACTCGGCCATCCGGGTGGTGCAACCAAAAGACATTCCTGCAGATGGCTCAACGCGGGTGTGTGGGGGTGCCGACTCTCTTTGTCACCTCAATGTTTTTTAAGTGATGGGTTGACAAGCCTCCAGCTGTGTTAGAACATTATAAATAAATGTGCACAGGGAACTTTGCAAATGGGTCGTCAAGTCCTGCCACTGTCCCCCTCGGAAGCTCTGAAGGGCACACTCATCATGCTCTGAGACTTCTGACAGGTGACTCATACACCTTTATCAACATAGCTTTTCTTCTCAATCCTGAAGGTGGCAGGAGATAGGGTTCTTTATCTCCTGTCAGTTCTTTGTGTTTGGAAATTAATTTAGGGGATATCCTGGGGAAATGAAAGCCGCCTTTGGCCACCAGAGGGTGTTCACGAGTTCCATAGAAAGAATTGATCAGGACATTTTGGAAAGCTCTGTGCTCTGGTGGTTGAGTTCAAAGAGACGGCTTTGGTGACTCATGTCACAGCCAGTGCGCATGTGGAGTTTCAGATTTAATGACTGCCAAAAGTTCCGATGGGGCCAGAGAAAACTTTTTGGATTTTACTTCTTTTCAAAGGAGGGTATGTTTAAAATGATGTAGTTTTTTTAGACACCCACTGTTCGTAGACAAAGAGAATGCATTTAAGGCTTCCAGCCAACTGTTGTATTTAGTTTTTGGTGTATTGACGTCTCACGGCTTTAGGATGAATCCCCAGATTTTTCTTTCAGAACTCAGCTTTTTGTACACTTGCTCATTTTTGTTTTTAATCCTCTGTTTTTACCCAGTTATTTCTTATGGCGCATGCCTAGCAGGGCCCCCTCATGGTTTGACTACAAAATCACAAAACAGGGCGGCAGTTCTTCTCAGAAGTTATTGTAGCCCCCAGGACTTCCAGAGATTAGGACCATTCCCACACAGTCACTGTCGGCAGATTGTCAGTTGTCTGATTCTCAGTTCTGACCCTTCAGCTCAGTGCGGTGAGCCGTTCCCAGCTGCCCTTGCTAACAACAGGCCTGGGGTCTGCCCTCAGTTTCCTCCTGAAGCAGGGATTTGCTAAGCTGTTGGGTTTATGGGATTTCCTTAGAGTCTTCACCATAACAGAAGGCTTGCTGATGAGAGGGTTCTGCCGCCAGTTGAACTAGGACTCCAGGAGCAGAGAGGGATGTCAGGGATGCTTGCTTTCCCTCCCCGTGCAGACAGCTCAAGAAAAGGAGGCCTCGGGGTGGGAACAGGGGTCAGGTGTGTAGGCGGACTTTTGGGCTACTCTGTTGGGTTCTTATATCTCTACCTCCCTTTCAGCTCCTATTCTACCCTAATCCCTTCCAACCCCCCAATCTAACTAGGCAGGAGAGAAAGGTTAGACAGCAAAGGGAGCATAGATCTCTTTAGACAACTTCCTGCTGATTAGGGGCTTCGAGTTCCTTGGGGCAAGGCCAGTCTTCGTAGTCAGGATACCCAGTTTCTTCTTGTCTCTTTGCTCATGACCACTTGACAAATTGCAGCAGCAGGAGCAAGCCGGGGCCACTCACAGGGCTCTCGAATTTATACCCTCTCGAAAGTTCCCAGAATTCCAAATGTCACACACTCACAGAAGCGATCTGCAGCTGGCACAACTATGCCTCTGCTAGAGCACCAGGCAAATCATAATCACCTGCTGTGAAGCAGCCTCTTATCCCACACCTGGGATTAAAACAAAAACATTTTCATAACATAACCGGGTATTTAAAGAAACTAAAATTCTCACTACACAGGTGCTTTTGTCCTTGCTCTGAAGAAGAAAAAACAAACAAACAAAACAAAACCAACCCCACAGTGGTTATATTTTCTTTACAAGTTAAAGAAGGAAAAGGGAGTGTGGATAAAGATGCTTGTCCTAAAGCGTGATCCCTGGGACCCACGGGATGGAAGGAGAGTCCTCAGTCCTACACACTGTCCGCTGACCTTCACAGGCCACACCGTGGTTCAGACAGACAGACACATGTGTATGCACATGGACACCCACACATGTCATACGGGTTTTTTTTTTTAATGGTGAGTTTGGGGATAAAAGGTGCCCAAGTTCTTCTGGATCTTTGCTGTCTTCACGGCTCGAGGGGTTGGGTCTGCTGGCAGACACCCAGCACAACAACCTGGGGAGAGGGGACCACTGTACTTTAAGGGTGGCACAGTAGTGATATTTCCAATGTGTAACAATAATCTGGAATAATAAATAGCCCATAGTGTTCAAATATTTTAATCTTTACTTGTATGTAGTCCAGACTGGCCTTCAATTTGTATTCCTCCTGCCTCAGTCTCCCAAGTGCTCAGATTTCGATGTTTTTTTTTTTTTTCCATTTAAAAATATCGAGTTTATAGGTCATAACTATCACTTTTATGGATAATATTAACATTTTAAAATTTATATGAATGTAGTGCTAAAGTACAATAATATAAAATATGACTATGTGAGTGTATATTTGTAATGTATCTTTGTGTGTATGTGTATTTACAAATATGTAAATATGTCTTCTTTTTGGTGTTTTTGAGACAGGGTCTCATATAGCCTGGGCTGGCCTCTAACTTGCTATGTATCTGAGGATGACCTTTGAACTCCTGGTCCTCTTCCTCTCCTGTAGCTCCTAAGTGGTGGGATTACAGGCACATGCCACTCCTCCTTCCTTCCTTCTCTGTTTTTAGTTTTTTCTCTTCTCAAAGGGTCAAAGGAAGGCCTAGTTCTAAGAGTCATGAAAGTCAAGATAGTCATGGATAAGGGAGATAAGAACCTGGATAAGAACCCCAGGAGAAGGCTATACCATGTCACTATGGCCTGTGTCCCCGGATCAAGTGACTGAAGTCCTGTCGTTTGGCATCCATGCTCCCTCTGTGGCTCATGCTTCCCATGTAGGGCAAGTCTTGGGACCTGAAGTGCATGAGGATTTTGTAATGTCCCCTCCCTCGTGCCTGCTAGGTGAGATCAAACAGGTGCCGAGCATGGAAGGATGCTTCACCTCCAAGAAGTCAGTGTAGTTCATGAACGTCAAAGACGGTGTCGACTTAATCCCTATCCTTGTCACGTGTGACCTGCCTGCTCCTGCCCTGGTCTTGTTTGGCAGACTTCATAATCTTCCTACTCAGCCTTGAGTTCTCTGTTGAGTATTTCTGTACCCCGTTCCGAAGTTTTTAGGGCCTTTGCCTGTTTCATTGTGTGTGGGTGGGTAGAGGGTGGGAAGTCTTGGATTCAAATGTTCTCATTTGGTGTTAAAATTTGGAAAACATCGGACTGTTTGGGTCATTTTAAGGCTTTTTGTTTCAGGGAGCAAGATAATTTTTCTTGTGGAGACACTTTTCCTCCCTGCAAGTTACCTTGTCGAGGTCCAGGGTTTTGTGACTCCTCCAGATTTCAGGGTGACTTGCATTGCAGGAGCTGGCACTAAGCTCAACCTTCTGTTTTGAAAAATTAATGGTGAGAAGCCGACATTGATGAGTTTCGTCTTCCCAGAGGTTTCCTCCCAGGCTTCCAATCACCCTCTGGTTCCGACTGAAAGGTTAATTCTGAAGCTGGTACCATGGCTAATGGTGTCAGGAGCACTCAGCATCCGAAGGACAAATCCATAGACATGAGCACCCTTGGAGGAGACCCACACTCGCACAGTTTTTTCTTCATTCAGAGACCAGCCCTGTCTGTGCGCGTCTGTTCATCCCCAGGGCTTTTCTCAGAGCCTCTGATTCAGCACACGTGTTCCCGGTGGGGTTACTCCAGACACGTGTTCTGCATTAAAGCAATTTACTGTTATTTCCCTGCCTCCCAACACCCCCCTGGCTTGTCTCTGTCTGTCTGTCCATCTGTCCTTCGACACTATTCCCTCCGACGTACATCTTCCTCTGTGGTTGACCTGCATCTGCCCTCACCGCCCCCCTCTTGCACTGGGGGTCCATGGCTCACCTCCTCCTCTGCCCCATCTTTAGGAGTACCAGGCTCAGGTGGAAGAGATGAGGTTGATGATGAATCAGCTGGAAGAAGACCTGGCATCAGCCCGAAGACGCAGCGATCTCTATGAGTCTGAGCTGAGGGAGTCTCGGCTCGCCGCCGAGGAATTCAGGCGGAAGGCAAACGAATGTCAGCACAAACTGATGAAGGTAGTCAGCCACCCTCCAAGAGGGGACCCTGGGGGCACAGCCCTGGATGATCTTCACAAGATGCAAGGCCACGCTGGCTTAACAATTGTAGGTTGGAGCCGCAATGAGATTCTTTAGAAAACGCTCCATCTTTATTTATAGATGGTGCCATTATTGTTTGTGGGTTTGGTGGCAGAGGCCAGGGGAATCCACTAGATAGTGACAGCGGGTTGCTGAGATTTCCCGATATGTCCTCTTTTTACTTACAGGCTAAGGACCAAGGGAAGCCCGAAGTGGGAGAATATTCCAAGCTGGAGAAGGTGTGTCTTCTGTGATGGGGTTTACTGTCTGGAACAATTTCTATTTGGAAATAGCTGTAATGTAATAAGTGACTCCTTGCCACACAGGAATACTTTCCTGGTGACGATAGATTTATCTTATTTCGTTTTCTTTTGGTGAGGGGAAGTGAATGCGAGTGTGTGCCGTGCTGAACTATGCTCGGTGCCCCTACTGGAATGGCTTTTGGGGGACTATGTCAACTTGAGCTGAGGTTCTAAGGGAGAAGACAGAATTTGGGCTTTGTTTGTTTTTAAAGAGAGTTTCATGTAGCCCAGGCTACTCCCTCACTGTATAGTCGAGTCTGACCTATACTGCTCCTTCTGATTCCATCACCTAAGTGCTGGGATATCAGCATGTGCTATTTAATATACTACACACACGCACACTTATACACACATATATGGTCCTACTTCCTCACACTAACGCATGAGCCCAGGCACTTGGTGAAATTTTTATTGTGTTCATATATGTTGACAGTCCTACCAAAATAGTCCATACCACAGTTTGCCTTGGGACAGGCCCATGCTTCTCTGACAGGCGAGTGTTCTTTCTATGTTAGTTCTAGAAAACAAATCCCAGAGGCTCCACAGAAACCTGGAGGAAGTGGGAGCATGCTGCAGGTAGCCCCGCAGGTGCTGATTACTGTGTGTTTTCTCTCCTGGGCTTTAATTATATGTAGATCAATGCAGAGCAGCAGCTAAAGATCCAGGAGCTGCAGGAGAAGCTGGAGAAGGTAAGTCTGGGTGATGGGGGCTTCCCCTCCCCCCCCCCATTTCCACCATTTCCACGGTCCTGTCTGCCTCACCCTGGGGCAGTAAAGAAGAGAAGCCGGGTTAGTCACCAGCACCAGAGACAAAGGGCACGCCCATCAAAAATATCAGCGTTCTGAGTTTAGGTTTTCATTTGGAGACATGTCTGCAGTGTTTCTAAAAAAACAAACTTGTGTGAGACTCTGGGACAGAAACCCAAAGGCAGCTTCTAGTGCCTTGAGAAGCCAGGCTCCACATTTTGCATATTTGTGTGGGAATCTGGTTTCTCTACCAGGACTGTGAAAGATTCCTTCTCTGGGACTCCCTGGTGTCCTGATGTGATCGTGTGTGTTGGGGAGAGAGAGGGTGGTGAAGTTTGGGCCTTGCTTCCTTCTAGTGCTTTTCGCATGTTGGCCGACCTGCTTTAGCTTACCAAGGAATAACTGAAAAACAAAACCACGTATGTTTGTGGCCGGAGAGATGGTTCAGTAGTTAAGAGCACTGGCTGTTCTTCCAGAGGACCTGGGATCAATTCCCAACATCCACTTAGCAGCTCACAACTGTCTCTAACTACAAGATATGACACCCTCCCACAGACATACATGCAGGCAAAACACCAATGCACAGAAAGTAAAAATAAATATAAGTATAAAATGCCATATACTTACAGTATACAGCATAGTGTTATGATGTATGTATTCATCTGTGCCGTGATCAGGCTAATTGGCTTCTCAGTCATATCTTATCCAGCAAGGGGGTAGAGGGATCGTGAGGGGACATGGTTTCTGCATCAGATCGTCTGTGCCCAGGCTTGCTGGCTGGCTTACCAAGGGCAGTTTTGACTTCCTTGTTAAAAGTACTCTGAATGGGAAATTCTCACCATTCACCACTGACAGTCTAGACCCGTCCAACACATTTCCTTTTATTTGACCGAAATAATGAAAATTAGCTTAAAATTACAAAAAAAAAAAAAGAGTATTCTGATGCCTTTCATGGTCCACTGTCTCCCACTTGGCACATTGCAGGTCTTAGAATCAGTGTTTTATTGTAGTTTCTATTTTTTTATTTTATCAGAGTCGTGCTGTGTAGCCCAGGCTGTCTTGCTATGTAGCCCAGGCTAGCCCAAGTCCGCTATCCTCCTCCTAGATGCTGCCATCACAGACCTGTACCAGCTAACAGGCCTCACTTGTTAAAATCTCAGTTCAAGCAATATGTATGAAGACGCTGTATATATATTTTCCTATGTAGTATGAATATGCATACTATACATAATCGTTCAGACGCCCACCCCCAGTGCTGTAAGAGCTGTAGTGCAGGTTACACCAAAATAAAAGTGGATAAATGACAAACATAAGAGGCTTAGCCCCCTATCCTTCTGTCTGCGTTATTGGTTGTCACAGACACCAAGGCCATTACAGTCTTTGAAAGGTCATATCCCAGCTGCGGCCTACCGTGCTTTCTTACTGTGGTTGTTTTCACATTCCTCACAGGAAGGACAATCAGGAACTAGGTTAACTCTGGACAGATCAGCTCTTTGACACCTTTTGTTTGCTTCTGTGTGTATCATTGAGTTGGAGAGACAAAAGATTTTTAGTCGCCCCAAGAAAGGAAAGTGCATCATCTGTAACTATGGGACTAGTTCCAAATTTAGCGAGATTGAAGAAACAGTGTACCCAACATGCACAGACTATGCAATAAATGAATGCTTGTTGTGAAAAACGGATCTGATGTGATCATCTCTTGCTTTCCCTTTTCCTTTTCCTTTTTTTTTTTTTTTGTCTTTTCTTCTCCCACATAAGTATATGTAGACACCTGTGTTCTGTCCCCTTTTCTCCTGTCAGGCTGTAAAAGCCAGCACAGAGGCCACTGAGCTCCTGCAGAATATACGCCAGGCAAAGGAGCGAGCCGAGCGGGAGCTGGAGAAGCTGCACAATCGGGAAGATTCTTCCGAGGGCATCAAGAAGAAGCTGGTGGAAGCCGAGGTGAGCGGGCCCTTCCTCAGCCTCACTTTGTGCTTGACCCTGGTTGTTCCTTCTGAAGATCTCTTTGAGAAGCGGCGGGCCTGGAAGCCTGTCCCCGCAGCTCCGAAGTCACTGCTGCTGGATAGGCCGGCCTGTTTCCCTCTGGGTGACTTTGTATTTTCTCTAGGCTCTCCTGCTGCTGCTCCAAGGTTTTGTCTTTTCCATTTTTTGCTGTTTCTAATACAGTGCAGATCTAACCTATCCAGTCTCCTCAGCTTCGCCCGTTTCCTGCGGCAGTGACTCTGGGCCTGTGTTCTGGGCCCTTTTCCCCCTCAGATTCTTTTGTTGTTGTTGTTGTTGTTGTTGAAATCATTTATATAATTATACTGAAAACATGACTGGCTGTTCACTGTCAAACGTCAACAGTGCAGACAAATAGGAGTGAGACGTCTCTACCCGTCTCTGCCTCTCCACCGCCCTCCCTCCCTCTGTGTCTGTTTCACACAGCAGATCGTAACACACTCAGTTTCACTGTCCTGTCTGTTCCTGGGTCTTCCCACTTCCCCACTGGAGTCTGCATGTGACCCTGCCTGTACATGGCTGTCTGGGGTCTGTCCTTATCCACATTCCTGGCCGTTTCCCACCATCGTCCTGAAAATCCGAGTATGTGTGTGAACTGCGTCTCGATTCAGAGTGACCCCGATACTGTCTCCGGAAACTGCCTTCCTCTTGTAGTTTCTCCACGGCGGCCACGCCCCCCACTATTCTTGTGGTTGCCCCAGCCTTGAAGCCTTGGCTTCATCTGCTTGTCTCTGAGTGTTGCTATTAGTGAGGCACAGAGCCCTGTAAATAGAAGTGAGCCAGCTCTCTTCCTAGCCCTCTGCTTCTGTATCCTTCCTCGTGGGCTGGACCCCTTTCCCTCTCAGACGAAGTGCTTTCTTGATCTCCAGCTCCGGATCTTTCCTTCCCCCGCCCATCTCACATAGTGTTAAGATCCAGGACCCCCAAGTACTCCTGCCCCACCCTGAATCTTTAAGGGTGTCTACGTATTAGCTGTACCCTGAGTTCTATGGGGCAGCTATTTGACCCCCAAATATTGACGGCTTTTCGCTCCCTCTTCCCCACCCTGCCCATGCAGCGGTCCCTCTGGGCTTTCCTTGGAGCTTCCGTTGGGTTCTGACCAAGGCTGTTTCCCCTGAGCTTCCCTTTATTCTGTTGTTTGTATGAGTGGCCTCCTGCACCCCATTCCCTAACCCCTAACTCCTCACTCTGAGCCATCCTGCAATGTCCCCCCTGAGCTTGTCCCCCCATCACCCACACCCAAACTGGGCAGCCCAATGTCCCCCTTCCCGTCATCACTTCCCACAACCCGAACCTTTCACTTTGTGGTTCCCCCGACTCCCAACCTGTGTGTGTTTATTTGTGGTTTGTCTTGTCTTTTCCAAGGGCAGAGTGCGCCATCTTCCTCTGTATTCCACATGATGCCCAGGGTGGTACTTTGCAGATAGTAGGTGCTTGGTAAATATTTGAATGAATGAATGCACTCTTGTAATCCACACAGCAGAGCACCCGAAATTCTAGAGTTGTCGCCTTCGCCGTTGTCTCGGGTGCCCAGGATTTTCCCTTCCTGACTCGAGTGTCCACTTCTTGAGGGCTCTTTCCCTCGGTGCAGGTGGTATGCCCACAGCAGTTTTTCCATTAAAACTCTCTGATTGATTCACGACCCACAGGAACGCCGCCATTCTCTGGAGAACAAGGTAAAGAGACTAGAGACCATGGAGCGTAGAGAGAACAGACTGAAGGATGACATCCAGACAAAGTCCGAACAGATCCAGCAGATGGCTGATAAAATTCTGGTGAGCAGGAACCAAAGGTGCAAAGTTCAAAGAGAAGCGATTAGAGGTCTCACAGGGAAGGGGGCAAGGAGGCGTACACGTACGCCATCCTGTGGGGGTGTCACCGAGTAGGTGGACGGAGAGAGGTGGTGTCCGACAGAGCCACCTGTGGAGTGGCGGGGATGAGCCAGGCCTGGACATTTTAGCACCAGTGAGACTGCAGTCATTACTGTTTCTCCGGCTGCTCTCCCAGAAAAAACAACAAACAAAAAAAACCCCCCTGAATTGGGCCTTTGTCACGTGATCCGTTCTCACACCCTCCTCTCAGCAGAGTTTTGTTTGGCTGTTAACTTGGCAAAACCAGTGCAGAAAGCTTTTGGGGCTTTAGACTTCTACGGCCCAAACCCAGATTCTCGCTCCCAGAAAGGAACGAAGTGAGTCCCCCGGGTTGTTTTCCTCAGAGTAAGTAGTGTCTGCCTCGGATGGCTCTTCACCCGCTCACCCTGCTGCCGGAGGTGTTTTGTTACCTCACCCCTCAGCTCAGCTGGAGCATCTCTTCTTAGGTTGTCAGCATTCAGTCTGTCTTCGGCACTGATGACCAAATTAACTTAATGAGGGAATGTTGGCACAAGTGTTGACTGACGTCCCTGGCCCAGGGTGAAGGACTGCCTTTGAGCCTTGCTCCCAAAGTCAGAAGTTTGAGAGGCTCAGGGGTGGCCTGTAATCCATGCACAGTCCCCCTGGTGTGCCCCAGATGGAGGTGGGGATGTAAATAGGCCACGTCATCTCTCCTGTCACTTCTGGGAAGTGGGATACCGTGGGCTCATGACCTCAAGGATGGCTGACTTACAGGTTTGCACAGGATTTACACCTCATCCGTGACTCTGTGTATTCACAAATGTTAAGGAGCAAATGCATAGAAGAATTGGTTAAATTGTTTTGCTTTGCCACCCAGTCTTTATATTTGTGTGTGTGTGTGTGTGTCCACACACAAAGACAAATGTGGTTGTCTATTCTTTTCCGATCTCTTGTTCTGTCTTCAGAATCTCTTCCGGCTGTTGTCGAGCATGTGAGTTTTACTGTGAGTGAAGACAGATCCTGCCACTGTTACCCTTTATCCAGTTAACAAGCAATTAACTCTTTTGTGGTTCTAGAGTGTTTCTCTATTTAATGGTGATGTGTTCATTCATTCATTCAACAAATATTTAATGAGCTTCTACTATGCGCCCGGCTGGCCCTGTTCCGGGAGCTGGAAATGTAGCAGTGAACAGGAAAGAGCTGCTCTGATGCATATAGAAAAAGATACATTAAGATAAAAAATAACAACAACAACAAAGACAAACCCACCCCGTAGTGAGGCGTGAGTGACCGGGCCCTGCACTGTAGGTGCTGTTCCTACAGTTGTTAGACTCAGCTGTCTGAGTGGTGGGTTTTCCCTTTAACCAGTTTGTAGATTTCTAACCCCATTTCTGTGCCATCTTATAAGGGCTAAACCTGAGAAAAGATGATTAGCAAGTGATTTATAACCAACCAGAAAAGCAAAATTTCTTTTATCTGAATGTACCTCGTTAACCTTCCCAAGCGCCTTTGTGCACAGCTGGCTGTGTCCTTGTTGTAATGGAATGTGCTTCCTGCTCAAGAACCTCGTGCTCGGGCTGCAGAGTATACGGGACCTGGGCCAAGAACGGTCCTTCATGCTCTCATGGAACGGTGATGCTGGGAAGCAGGTCCCAAATGTGCTCGCTCTTCCGATAAATTTCAAAATGTATTATCGGGGCCCTCAATCAATCAAAGGAGTCTTTGCCTTGGGTCCTTTAGTGAACATGCTCAAAGCCCGTAAAATGTTTTTATTAATTAGACTCCTGTTTATGCCCAATTTCCCGGGAGCACATCTGGTAGATTGCAGCGGGTTCTGCACACCTGGTCTTTAGATGGAACATTTTAACAGCCAAGCTTGAGCCTACAGAATCGCGGGTTTCCAAAGCTTCAGTCTCTGACACTTTTTGTGAGCATGTGACTCTCAGAAGCCCCCCACCTTCTGTTTTGTGGACATATTCCACATAATTTCTTCAGTCTTTAGAATTCTGTCACTGTTTCCACTGAACAGAAAAATTCAAAATAGTGTGAAACGACAAGAACTTGGGGATATCGACCTCCTGTGATGTCTGGTGTCAGTAATTAACCAATGGGCCCAGATTCCTGGTTCGGTGCAACTGTGCCTGCGGGTTAGGATACCGCCTTCTATAAAGGGCCGGTTTGTAACACACGGGCAAATGAGTTGGTGTAGTTTTCAAATGAATCACAGTTTTGTTTAAAGACAGAAAGCAGCAGGAGTGCCTTCAGCTCGAGCTGTTCACGCAGCCGCAGCTTCTCTCCTCGTGCGTGCGCGCAGGCGTTTTCCGTGGTCACTGCCCATGTTCCCATTCGCACCACTTTGCATAAACACTGAGTCACGTGCACGTGTCCAGTGTTCTCATTTCCGCATTCCAGTCACCTACAGTAACCACTCGGAACGCCAGGATTATTTTCATACTTGCTAATCGTAATGGCTTTCCTTTTTGGCGAAGGTTCTTGAGCAATGCTTAGTGAGCGGGGAAGACACCCCACTACTGTTTATCTCCCATTATAAATCAGAATCCCTTTTCTTATTTAAGGCTGATGAACATTAACACCGCACGTAGGCTTAAGACAGTACAGTGGTCAGGGTCCTCGTGCTGTGCTGAACCTAATACTGTCTTGTTACCTTTATTTCTCTGTGTAAAGTCGAGCCGCTGCCTGTCTTGACCTGTCACACCAACGCCTCTCAGATCCCAGCCTCACAGCCCACTGGCTGTGTGTGTATGTGCGCGTGTGCGCGTGTGTGTGCGTTTGTTTGTGTGTGTGTGTGTGTGTGTGTGTGTGCGTGCGTTTGTGTGTGTGTGTGTGTGCGTTTGTGTGTGTGTGTGTTTGTGTGTGTGTGTGTGTGTGTATGTGCTTGGGGTTGGGAGAGCCAGGGCCACATGATGGTGCTGCTTTCCTTCCCAAGAGCCTTAGTCTAGTGTTGCAGCAGCAGCAGCAGCAGCAGCAGCAGCAGCGGCCGCGGCTACCTGTCGCCTGCAGTGCCTGTGGCAGTTGTGTTCCCTGTGAGTGTCTCGCGCCTGCGTGTGTGCGGTGGCACCCTTCCCCGAGCATGCCTGACTGACTGCTCTTTTCTGTCCAGGAGCTGGAGGAGAAACATCGGGAGGCTCAGGTCTCAGCTCAACACCTAGAAGTACACTTGAAGCAGAAGGAGCAGCACTATGAGGAAAAGATCAAAGTAAATCGACCTCCTTGGTCTCATCTGACCTCCCTGCATAGCTCCTTCCTGTGCAGCTTCCCTGTGGCCTTGGGCATTCCGGCTTGGGGCTTCCCTTACTGCTCTATGGGAGATTGTCAAGTCTGGAGCTTAAACTGTCCCTCATTCTATATTGTGGGTCTATCTTTATTTATTCATTTTTAAACTGCTGTGAATCGGGGCACGATTTGGCTGTGTTTACCACATTACACATTCTTTGCTTTTAATTTTCTTAACACATCTCTGAATTGGTCAGGTACCCCTTCCTTTTGTTTAAAGTACGTCCTTAGGAACTTAATTTTATGAGGATCTGGGGTTGTTTTGAAAATGTGTTTGTTTTTCCCTGATTTTTAAGTTGGTTTTTTTTTTTTACTTACATACGCGTGTGTGCACACGAGGTTGGCATGCGCACGTGAGTGCAGTGCCCTGGGAGTCCAGAAGAGGGCGCTGAACCCCTGGAGCTGGAGTTACAGGTGCTTGTGAGCTGACCTGGGGGCTGGGAATCCACCTCAGGTCCTCCTAACAGCCGAGCCATCTGTCCAGCTCCTTAGGTTTGGTTTTTAGAAATGGCGTGTGTTTATGGTACAGAATGCTGACACCCATTATGACATTTTTTTAGTACATCTGTCTTTTACTTGGTTCACATTTCTGGCCTTACCCTGTCTTGTGTCTCTCTCCCCTTGTTGGTTTCTTTCTCCCTCTCAGAGAGTCTTCCCTCTGCTCTTGAGTGTACATTTTAAGTTAGTATTTGTGGCACATAATAATGTCCACCTCCCATACTTTTTTTTTTTTTTAAACATTATTCTCTGAGAATTTGATACTTGTATATAACCGTGCAGTGCATTCTGGTCATTTTCATCCCTGCTTTTCCTGAACTCTCTCTGCCCTACTCCCACCCTGTGCTGCCTGTGTGTGACCCTAGCTTTCCCAACTTCATGCTCGCGCACACACGCGTGCTCGCGCACACACACCCCCGCTAGCCTCGTCCTTAGGGGCAGCCTGTTCTCCGCCGGCTGCTCCGTTGACTTTTATTTGGAAGCCATGTGTAAGTCTTACTATTCCCTTCTTGACACTGAACCTAAGCTCCCTCCTACCCCCCACCCCCTTAGTGTTTTTTTCCTCTACCTAATTCTTCTAGGTCTTTCTGTGAGCTGTTGGGATGGCGATTTCTTTTAATTTATTCCCACTTGAAATGTGTGATCTGTTGAGTACATTGGCACATTTTCACTCTGCCCGCTGAATTAGTATTCCGTATATTTCAAGTATTATTTCTCCATCTTTCGTCTTATTTGCCATTTGGAGAACTTGAATAGACTTGTGCTGGATCCCCCGGAATCCACCCTCTTATGTGTTCCCCTTCTCCTCATCTCTATGCTCCGTCTACTGCTTTGCTTTCCACTTTGCTAACTCTCCCTTGACTGTGTCTAAACTGCTGGCCCCAACCTACTGAGGTTTTAATGTCGGGGGGTTGTTTCATCTCTGGGAAGATATTCCGTCTGTTTCCTCCCCAACTTTACTAAATTATGGAAGATCTTCAGGTCTGCCTTTCAGTTCTTGGGCTACAGTAGGCGTAGCTGTCTGATAATTGGTGTTTTTGAAGGTTGGCTTTTCACCCCTCTCTTTCTCTCTCATGATGCCCGTTCCCTTTTGTCTGTCAGGCTGCTCATTTTCTTTGGAAAATCGTTAATGGGAACTTGGACTTCTGTCTCTCTTCTCTTGATGGTTTTAAGGTTACGGAGCCTGGAGCTTAAGTTCGTTCGGTTTAGCGAATGCCTCCAGTTAGAAACAGCTTTGTTTCTTTCTTAGTGGGCCTCAGCTTGGTTTTTGGTCTGAAATATTTTAATTCTCTTGTCAGCCCCTCCCGCACTTCCCCCAGAACTGAGCCTTGCTCCTTGCCCATGACTTTGGTCATTATATCTTATGTGATCTCTTCCCTGACCAGATATTTTAGTTTGGGAATTGTACTGGCTTCCAGACTTTCATGTTTGGAATGAGACTTTATACGGTAGTCTCCTAGTCCAAGTACGTGATGATGTGGGATCCACTGTGCAGGTTACAAGATGATATTGAAGTGCTGGTCCAAAGGCATGTTCTGTCTTACATCTCTGACCCCCTCCCCGTCATTGTGATCATTCCTGCCAGTCAGACCCCGTCAAAGCTGAGATCCTTCTGTTCTGGGTGGAGGCTTGTCCCTTCTGGTCCACATGCTGCTCTTAGTGGGACTCATCACTGCCAAGGTCAAGGTGTGATTTAGAACAGTCGTCTTGGCCACGCCTTCCTTTGCATTAGCATCCTGAAGGAAAGGAGGCCTCCCGAGACTGGGCTTCGGGCTTCGTGTGTGTTATGCAGTCTCTATCCCTCTGGCTAGACAGAGCTTTATGTTATAGATCCCCGGGGAATGTTCAGGAAAAACTGTTTCCTTCTGTCTTCTCTACTGAGATCCACACAGGCGTCTGCTTGTTAACCTCTCTGCATTGTGTTCTGGTTCCAGCTCATCTAAGGCTGCCTCTGTCCTAGCTCTGGTCAGACCCTGGGTCCACTGTGTTCTTGCTCATAATTTTAGGACTACTCTTAGGAATCCAACAGAGCGGTCACTTCATCATCCCACTGTGCGCTCCGCTCCTTGTGACCCTGCTCTCAACCTTCCGGTTTCCACCAACGTTCTCACCGCCCTCATTCCCCAGTCAATTCTAGTTTAAAGCTGCCTTTGAAATTTGTTCTTTCCTTTCTCCTGTGGACCCCTTCCCTGCTGACTGACGCTTTTTTTAGGGACGATGTCCCGAGAAGCTGTAAAGGGCCCTTCACAATAGACATTATGGGAAAGGCATATTTCAAATCCCATCTGTGACCCCAATTCTGGTAGCTTTGTTCCCAGCATCCTCTTGTTGTTCTGGGTGGCAGTGGGTGTCGCTCGCAAAGGCAAAACGAGTTCTTGTGCTGAGGAGCACAGGGTCTTCTTGGTCAAAGGCTCGGGGGACTTCAATATCTTCTTTCCTCTCTGTCCCTCGGGGTTTTGGCGATCGGGAGGGCCAAGTGCCTCGTAGAACATTAGAGCAAGCTGGGGTTTGGTGACACCGTTACCCTGTTATTGTTCCTCTTTAGGAATAGAAGGTGCTCACGGTAGCAGTGTGAGCCTGGTGAACGCAGCATTTCTCTGTCCCTGGGAACAGTGTCATTTTCCAGGGACTTCTCATCCCGGTTACATCAGAGGAAAGGAACTATCTTCCCCCTCTCTTTTACATTACCTTTGCCACCCACATACTGCTGGGCAGCGGCTTCTTATCCCTGGCTGTGTCAGAACATCAGCCTCAGTCACCCAGACTTACCCTGGCCCTTCAGCTCCTCTCCTTCTGAGATGCATGGCTTGGGAGGATCCAGAATTCACTTTGTACAAATTAGGAGCAAGGCATGTTCTGAAAACTACTGGTGTATTGGCTAAGAAAAACAACTCCAGGTAAGGTAACGTTCTCAAGTGGTAGGGGCTTTGCTCTACTGGACTAGGTGCTGACCCATACACTCTTCCCCCTGCCCCTCTCTCTCTTTCTCTTCTCTCTCTCTCTCTCTCTCTCTCCCTCTCCCCTCTTCCCCCCCCACCTCTCTCTCTCTCTCTCACACACACACACACACACGTATTCATGGTCACCTAATTTTTGGCCCTTGGCAGCCATGCTCACTCCCGCCGTCATCTTGGTGAATAGACTCTGTTCAGGTTTCACCTTCTCTTGGAGTCTGGAGGCTCTGGTCCTTTGCTGCCTCTCCCCCTCCCTGACCCCCCCACCCCCACCCCCAAAGTTAACTTCCTGGGATATTTACTTCTTATGTCTCCGTAGGTGTTGGACAGTCAGATAAAGAAGGACCTGGCCGACAAGGAGAACCTGGAGAACATGATGCAGAGACACGAAGAGGAAGCCCACGAGAAGGGCAAGATCCTCAGCGAGCAGAAGGCGGTGGGTGTTAGGACAGAGCATGCCAGCTTTCCAGGAAGGGGTTATGGGTGAGGCCAAGAGTCACCCCATTTCGTCTGGTAGCACGGTCTCTCCATGATATCCTATGAGGTCTATAGGTACCAGGAAGCTTTCTCGGAAACAGCTTCCGGTCCCAAAAGAACAATGGTGGATTTTTGAAATCCAGTGGCCACCTGCTGCAGCGTAGTCTTCAGAACGAATGCCTCTGGACAGCGCCCAGTGGCCCTCAGTCTCCCACGCCTCTCTCTTTTTCAGTCTTCTAGTTTCGCTCCCTTCCAACATCAACTTGCTGGTCATGGGGCTGGTCTGTGATGCTTGTAAATCTATATTGTCCCAGACCCCCACTAGGGCTCTCCCCCCCCCCCCAATTCCCAAGGGAAGGACTGGGCACGTAGTTCAGTGCTTAAGCACTTGCCTTGCATGTGTGAGGACGCTGGGTTTGGTGCCCTCGTCCCCCAGTCTCTCTAAGGGAGGGTCCTGCCCTTACCCCCTCCACCCCCGACTCTTCAGAAATGTAAAGGAATATGTTATGCATATACCTGTATGTTCAGGTCAGAAGCTCCTGAAGGTCCAGTTATATACAGAGGACACTGGGATGTAAAGAGGCCCGCTTCTGTATAGGATGGCAGCCTCCCACAAGGCCCTGCTGTGTGTTTTTGTCGCAGGCCACTTAGTGAGAAGACCCTGGTTCAGTTGGGGAAAAAACCTGAATACCATCCACTGAGCAATGACACCTGTGACCTTCAGGGTACAGCCTTGTGGTTCCTCTCACTGCCTCTGGCCAACCTGTGGATTTCTAAGGAGATTTTCAGTTCGGCTCCTGAGGCCCACCTTAGCTCCTCTCTCATGGGTCCGTTCACGTGTGAAATGTCTCCTGTGTTTCAGATGATCAACGCCATGGATTCCAAGATCAGATCCCTGGAGCAGAGGATTGTGGAACTGTCGGAAGCCAACAAGCTTGCGGCAAACAGCAGTCTCTTCACCCAGAGGAACATGTAAGCATGCTTCCTGCACTTGGCCACCTCTGCTGGCACAGAGAGTCTGTTCTTTTGTCTGCTGGAACTCCCAACTGGCTCGGTCACGTGCACGCCTCGGCTCAGCCTCCCTGTGCACACCTGTGTAGTTTTACTGTCCTCCGAAGGGTCTCGATCCTCTGCAGCTCCCCCTTGAGTCCGGTACTCTTAAGTACCGCAAGCCCCTACGGGACCACAGAGAAGTTTGCTGAGCCTAATGAGGCTGGCTATAGTTTGGTTTGGGGAAGCTGCTGTCTCTGTTCCCTTCCTGCCTCACTCGTGGTCAGCAGGAGGTGACCTCTTCCTGTGCAATCAGCTTTCAGCTGTGCATTCTGCTGGAGGGAGCAAGGATGGCCGGGTTCATGAGTGCTCTGGTCCCAGTCTTCCTACGAGAAGGATTGCATTCCTCAGGAACGTTTATCCCCTTAGAGATCTGTGAAAACGGTCCCATCTTAACATGAGCCAGTTGGATAAGCTGCACCAAGACCTTGGGGTCTAGGTTTTGATACTTGTAGTTGGTGGGATGGAGAGGAAGCGCCCCGCAGAGTTCTAGAAAGAGCAAGATTCTTTTTCTCAATGGCAGTGGCTTTCACAGAGCATGCTTTACAAGCTCTGAGGAGGACGCCTCTCCTCAAAGGAGACCCCTTGCTTCTCTGTAAACAGGCTCAAAATGAGAAAAATGGAAAGGTCTGCCAAAAACTTGACATGGCAGTATCTGTTGCTTGACCTACCTTAATCCAACAGGCGAGAGACTCAGCACAGATGACTGAAAGGCTCCCAGGCTCCTCACCCCATGAACCTGCATCAGGGTGGGGCTAACCTTGGGGTGCCTACAGCCCACTCAATGAAGATATACCTTCTCACTCCGTCTCTGTCTGTTACCCCAGGGAGACATGTTTACCTCTGATAATTCTCTTTGGGTACCCCCACCCCACCCCTACCAGGAAGGCCCAGGAAGAAATGATCTCAGAACTCAGGCAGCAGAAATTTTACCTGGAGACGCAGGCCGGGAAGCTGGAGGCCCAGAACCGAAAGCTAGAAGAGCAACTGGAGAAGATCAGCCACCAAGATCACAGTGACAAGAGTCGACTGCTGGAGCTGGAGACAAGGCTGAGGGAGGTGAGGCCGGCCGGTGGTCCCTAGAGAGTTTTGGCCGGGGAAGTCCAGTCCCAGAGCCAGCCAGCTCCCAAGGGTATGTCAGCACACAGCCACGGCCTTGCACATGGTGACTAAGAGTAGAGACTGGGCCACGTGGTTTCCGGTTCGAATTCACTTCTGCTTATTACCAGTTCAGAAAAGAGTATTGTGCGTATGCACATGCATATTTACACATGTCACAGCATGCCTGTGGCAGTCAGAGAACAACTTTTGAGAGTTTGGTTTTTCTCCTACCACTTAAGCTCTAGAGATCAAACTCGGGTTGTTCAGGCTTGGCTGCAAGCCCTTTAACCTGTTGAGCCCTCTTGTTGGCCCCATGGTTTTCTGTTCAGAATTAATAAATCCATGCCTCAGTCTCCTCATCTATAAAATGTCAGTGGTGACGTTTCTCCCTTTTAAGGCTGTGTGTGGGGCCGTGTAGATTGACGCATCTGTCCAACGGTGGCTGAGCAGTTAGCGCTCCCTTCAACAGAACTTAGGACCACGAGATGTACAGTACAGGCAGGGGGCTGGCTACAGGCCCACAACTGAGGCAGAGGTGTCCTAACGACGGGAGATTAAAAGACAGCCAGGCTTACATTTGCCAGATGCAGGGAAACTGGGCAAACCCATGCTTTACAGAGGAGAATCCAGCAAGGCTTAGAGATAGTTTCATCAAAGTCAGGAAGTTAGATGCAGCTGCCCACTGTGGATTTGTTAAGTACCTACTGTGTGCCAGCTAGTAGCCAGGGTATACTGTGCTAATGTCAGGTGATTATTCCTGACCTTGGGGGCGTATCCTGCGAGCTGACCCCAAACTAGCAAGACTGGAAAGCCATTCTTTCAAGTAAGACCCCCAGGCAGGTGTGAGAATAGTGTCTCATGCGGGGCAGATGCACATAGTAGAAGAGTGTATTCCCTTTCTTAAGGAAGAGACTGCAGTGGAGAAGGGGTACTCACAGTACAGATGTGGGCTCCAAGGACAACATGGTCCTGCTTCCAGGGGCTGCCAAGGTCTGGGTCCCACCATTAGCGTCACACAGAGCATCTTAGAACGTGCTCCCAGGCACCAGCTTTTTATTAGAAGTTCTGAGATGGAGACATCCCTGTCGCAGTCTCCTGAGGGGTACCACAGGTGTGAGCCACAGAGCATGGCTTAATTGCTTCTTAAAAATGGAATTTGGGCCGGGCAGTGGTGGCGCATGCCTTTATTTAATCCCAGTACTTGGGAGGCAGAGGCAGTCGGATTTCTGAGTTCGAGGCCAGCCTGATCTACAGAGTGAGTTCCAGGACAGCCAGGGCTACACAGAGAAACCCTGTCTCGAAAAACAAAAACAACAACAACAACAACAACAACAAAATTGGAATTTGGAAGCAGAATTTTAGTTAGTTTTTCCTTCCTTCCTTCCTTCCTTCCTTCCTTCCTTCCTTCCCTTGATTTTTAAACAAGTGCTCTGTATGACTGAGATCCTCCTTGCAGTGTGGAAATTGGTCTCACTTGAATCATCCAGGCTATACTTCATTCTTCCAGAAAGGCCAGCCTTGAGAGTGTCCGTGCAAATAACCCAGGCAGACACTCTCAGCCTGGGCACAGCAGCTGTCTTTGTCTTTCCTTTCCTCGTCTGTCTGTCTGTCTGACTTACTGAGCCTGCACTGTACAGTAGCTCACCCGGGAAACCAGAGTCCTCAGGCAAGCTTGTTGGTACTGGTTCTTTCTTGAATAGTCCACCACTTCCCCCACCCCCAGGATGGTCAGAGAAACTTAAACTGTCTCATCAGAGGCTCAGGGCTCTGTATTCTCCCTGGGAGTTTTGGAGTTTAGCTCTAAATAGAACAAGGCCAGTCCGTCTTCTCTGGGCAACATGCTGGCACTGAGATTTGGGGCAGAGGCCTCAATCTCAAGTCTGCTCTGCCTTAAAGGGCCCTGAGCTTTCTCCATAGCCTCTGTGTACAGTGGTAGCTCTTTCTATGGCCCCTCTGGGCTTCTGAGCACTTGCTAAGTGCCCAGCATTCAGCTACCTGATTTCTCCTTGACTCCCTCTCTCCCATGCCTCTTGGTTTTGCCAAAGGACATCTGGGGAATTTTCGGGCTTGCTGGTAGAGACTCGGCCTGCTCTGACAGCTGGCATTTTAATGAGACAAACAGTAAGACATCATGTTTGCAAACACAAACTCCCACTATACTTCCTGGGTTCGAGCGCCAGGCCTGCCATCTTTTTATTTATTTATTTTTTAAAAGCTGTGTAACATTTGCATAATTGCCTGATCTCTTTGAGGTGCTGCTTGCTTATCTGTAGAGTAGAGGTAATGGTGACACCTCGTTCTTCAGGTTCTCAGGGAGCTGCTCTGAGCGACCCTGGTTCCGTTAAGTAGTGTTTCCTGTGGTCACATCATCTTGGTTACAGTCACTTGAGGATCTTGGACGGCTGGCTTCAGCTCTCACTAGCACGTTAAGGACTGCCAGGTCTAGATCGGCAACCGGGACTTTCTCTTGAGCTTCTGAGCCGTTTGTACAGAAGACTGCAGACCTCCATGGTGGAGTGTCTCCCCTGGGGTGAATTCAGCATGTTAGTGCTGAATTTCCTACCGTTTCCTTCACACGGGCTTGTCTCTTCTCTTGTGTGCTGGAGTCACTGACCTCGCTCCCTGGGAGGTACCTGTTTGGAAATGCCACAGACCCTTCACTCTCCTCTGTCCCTTGTTCCCTGTTCCCTATACGATTCACATTAGCCACAAATAATTTTGGTTAAATCTTTCTCAGTTCCCTCTCTTTGCTCTGGTGGGCTGTGACTTGGATGTCACCTTTTCTGAAGTTCCTTCTCTGCTGGGTGTGGCCCCCGTGTCCCGCTATTGTGAGCTCTCGTAGATAGACCTGTGAGGACAGCAAATGTTGCTTACTCATTTGGCAGGGTCCTGGAATGGCTTCATCCCTGCTGTGGTCTTGTTTACTTCCATACCTCTTAGACAGCATCACTTTCCCTGACTAAAAAAAAAAATCTCCATCGAACTTGACCAGGGCCTCGTGCATGCTAGGTTCATGCAAAATCCTGGGTTATGTCTCCAGCCCTTTTACCATTTGATTTGGCTCCTGTCAATTGTTACGTTTTATGATTTTTTTTTTTTTATGCTTCTGTGTTTGTATATGTACCATGCATTTGCAGTGCCTGCAGAGGCCAGAAGGGGGCATCAGATCTCCTGGAACTAAAATCTCTTGCCTTGCCCTTCCGTCTAAGTCTATCTCACCGAGCTTGTCCTACCTGCCCGGGTTACCTCACCTGGGCCCTTGGTGTCCCCAGGGAAGCCTGGCGCTCTTTGTATTAGTCTATTCCCCCTAGGCCAGAGGGGGATGTCAGATCATGGGGAGCTGGACTTACAGGTGGTGCTGAACTGCCCCTGATATGGGTGCTAGGAACCGAGTTCCCGACCTCTGCAGGAGGAGCCAGTGCTCCTACCCCCGACTTTCAGAGTCAGCTGCTGTACCTCTGCTGTTTCTGCAGCAGCCTTCCGTGTCCCGACTGTCACACTTGACTGCAGATAGCAACTTTCGTCTCGCTCCTCAACTTGAAGGCACAGGCTGTCTTTCTTCTCCATATCCTCCTCTACACAGAAATGGCTCATTCCATTTTCCTTAACCGAATGCATAAAACATTGAGTAGCCTCATGGATGTTTTGGTAGGTGGAAGGCAGTGTGCTTACCTCAAAACACGGCAGTATTGCAGGATACCTAATGGAGTAAATCAGCATGAGAATGTCTGGAACAACTAGAATCCCGTTGTGGCATTTGCATTCTGACTGTGAAGGGTTCTTTATTACTAATAGATGTTATTTCTATCCATTTACCTTTTTGGTTTTTTTTTTTTTTTTTTTTTTTTTTTCCGAGACAGGGTTTCTCTGCGTAGCCCTGGCTCTCCTGGAACTCACTCTGTAGACCAGGCTGGCCTTAAACTCAGAAATCCGCCTGCCTCTGCCTCCTGAGTGCCGGGATTAAAGGTGTGCGCCACCACTGCCCGTTCTTCTCATCCAGGTGGTTCATTGGTTTTCATCCGAGACTCCCTTGTCTGTCTTGCCTGCCTTTGGAAGCCTTCCTAAGCATCCGAGTAAGGGATGGTCAGTAGGCCATGGGCTCTAGGGCTCTGCTCACTACTCCCCAAACCTGTAGCTGCCCAAATGCCTTTTGGAAGAGAGGGAAGCATTTGCATAGAATCTCTATGCATCCCATGTGTGCTACAGGCCACAGAGACACCACTGCTATGCAATTGTTCTCCAAGAAGCTATGCTGGCTGGGTGGTAGTGGGGCTAGGCTTCAGTCCCAGCACCCCGGGAGGCAGAAACAGGCAGATCTCTGTGAGTTCAAGGCCAGCCTGGTCTACAGAGCAAGTTCCAGGACAGCCAGAGCTACACAGAAAGCCTGTCAGGAGAAAAAGCAGCAGCAGCAGCAGCAGCCATACTGTCCTGTGTAAGGGAAGATGACATTTCTGTATGTGTTTTGGCATGATCAATACAGACACAATCTCTCCCCGATCTCAGTCTGTGGTTAAAAGAACCGATGGGAGAGCTCACTCCATGTCCTGCTGTATCTGAGCGTGGCCCCCCTCTGCTCAGGCTTAGCTGTTAGATCCAAGACCGGGTCCAAGGCTTTGCAGCAGGCTGTGTCTTCACAGCCTCTCCTTACAGTCTACTGAGCATGTTAACCCCTCCACAGGTCAGCCTAGAGCATGAGGAGCAGAAGCTGGAGCTGAAGCGGCAGCTCACGGAGCTGCAGCTGTCCCTGCAGGAGCGTGAGTCCCAGCTGACGGCCCTGCAGGCCGCCCGGGCAGCGCTGGAGAGCCAGCTCCGCCAGGCGAAGACGGAGCTGGAGGAGACGACCGCAGAAGCAGAAGAGGAGATCCAGGCGCTCACGGTGAGTCTGGGAGCATCTACGGCAGGTTCAGGAGGTCTTAGCTGGGATGAGAGTAGGCGCCAAGTGTCTTTGTTGACTCTTACAGATGTCAGGAGAAAGGAGAAAGTTTCCTGGGTGCAGATGGTGGGTGGGAAAATAGCTTATGTAGAGAGATTTCTCCTTTGTTGGAATTAATACGCTAGTTCATCCGGGAAGATCCTATCTCCCGTACGCTTGAAAAATTCCTCTGCTATTTGTCTGTTGTTTCTCTTTTTAAAGCAGTCATTGTTACCCATAAGGTTCATTTCAGCTAGAGTCTGTGTACTTGGATCTTCTGCTTTGGGTTTTAATAATTAGAAGAAAAATGAGTAATTTCTGTCCTACAGTCATCTACTTCCAAGACCCTATTCCTGGGTCTTGTTTTTTTTTGTTCTGTTTTAGCTTCATTCCTGCTTGGTCTCGTTTGCGTTACTGTTTCTTTTAAGGTGTATTTCTGCTTTATGTCTTTATTTTACTTTATTTTGTAGAAGCTTTAAGATGGGAACTTGTGTAGTCCTGCATTGTCTTGAATTTATAATCCCCCTGGTCTGTTTCCCAGTTGCTGGGACCCCAGGTGCACACTCCCATGCTTTCTGGGTTTTTCTTTCCTTCCCACTTGGTTTATTTTTATTCAGTAGTAAGTGTGTCTGTGTGAATCTGTGTTGTGTGAGTGCAGTACCTGCAGAGGCCAAAAGAGGGGGTCAGAGTCCCTGGAGCTGAGGTTGCAGGATATTGTGAGCCACCAGATGCAGTGCTGGGAGTCAACTTTGGGTCCTCTAGAACTTGGTTATCTGGAATTGCAGGACACACTCCTCACCCATGAGCCATCTCTCCAGCCTCATTCACGTTTTTTTATGCTTCTGGTATGACCTCTGTGTGGAAAACTCTCCCAAGAGATAGAGAGTCTTTCCAAAAGCAACCTATCAAGCCTGCTGTTTCTGAGAGACAAGTTTACCAAGCTGAGAGAGCACTTCTGAAGTTGAACGTGGGAAAGCAGCACTGGCCTTACACCTCCATTCTTTCTGGAAGACTTTTTGGCCATCCCCACCACCAGTGACCATTCTACAGGGACGGCTCCAGGATGACAGGCAGAACTCCCAGAGGCTTTCTGGGGGAGCGCCAGTTGTCGGCTTCCAGGGCAAGATGCGTCTGCTGAGTTGACCAAGATGCTCTGGGTGGGGTGATCCTGGCCTCTCCCACTTCAGGACTTAGAGGACCCCATCACTGAGGGCTGCAGAGACAGCTCCGTGGTTAAGAGCACTTGCTTCTATTCCAGAGGACCTTCGTTTGGTTCCCAGCACACATACTGGGTAACTCCCAGTCCCAGGGGATCTGATGTCCTCTTCTGGGTCTCCACATGCACTGCAACACCCCCCCCCCCCAACACACACACACAGAGAGAGAGAGAGAGAGAGAGAGAGAGAGAGAGAGAGAGAGAGAGAGCGAGCGCGCGCGAGCGCTTTAAGGAAAAAAAGCAAGTCCCGTTACTTTTGGAAGGCTTTGTGGTGGGCCAGACTCTGACAGTGGAATGAGCGTTAGTGTCTATATTAGACATGCCTACACATTTCTCATAGTAACACACTGTTCCTGCCAAGCAGATGGGCACAGTCATGCCTGCTGGTCAGGGCGCCCTTTTCTGTGGGCAGGGCACAATGCACCTGATTTATTCAGTGACTTTTTTTTTTTTTTTAATGGGTATCTTATCAATTCCAATCCCACCTGGATGCTGGCCCTATCTACACCAGCTAGCCAGTGTCTCTGTGCCGCTCAGAGCAGAGTTAACTTCTATAGGTCTTTAGCATGGGCTCTTTATGACTACCCTTTATTTGAAAGGTAAGTGTGTGTGTGTGTGTGTGTGTGTGTGTGTGTGTGTAACTAGTTTTATTCTTACAAGTTGCTTCCTGTTGTTGGGTTTAGGCAAAACCATCCTTTAACCAAGATTGAGACTGTGGTGTTCTAGGGACGGGCTCTTGTGGAGACCAGTGAAGGCCACAATGGCTTCCATGACAGTGGTGATAGAGTACTCCTGGAAGGAAGCCTTGTTCGGCCTTGGTTTTCTGGGACTTACGCCAAGTGTGGATATTGATCGAGCCCTGAAGTTCTGTCATCTCTATGAGAACACTCATTATGATGCCACGTGTCCCCAATATCTAGTTTGGGAGACTAAAAAAGATAGCAACGCCATCTCTTTGTTTATGCTCTGCTTTGAGAGCCGGTTGAAATCGGTTTGGCAAGATACAACGCTGGACACAGTTAACATCGAAGAGGCAAACACAGAGTAGGCATGCAGAAGACATAACGGGGCAAGGAAGGGAGGAGATGGTCTTTGAGGAGCGCGTGCCAATGGGAGAACCGCTGTTATTTAATGCATTGCGTGAACATCCGAGCTCGGAAAGGAGCAGAGAGACATCAGTGAGTTAATCTGTGGATGCTGAGCACTTGCTGTGTGCCTAACACTGTGACGCTAGCCCTCTCTCCCTAGGGGATCAGCTCGTGATTCCTTTTTCTTGGCAGTGCCCAAAGATGAGACAGGGATTGCACTGCTCTGTGGGGACCAGGAGGACAGGCAGTGGCCATGCATCTTCCCGTGCCCGTTTGGACGGAGGAGGGCATAAAATAGAGCGTGCGTCACTGCCGTTTATCTGTGGGAAATGAGTCCCTTAAATCCTGTCCTGCTGCTGGGTGGAGCATGCCGTGTCTACTGGCTGCTTGAAGCCTCGCACCGCAGCTAGTCACGACTTAATTTAGTCGGATGAGATCACTGCCTCCAAGAGTCTTTACAAAGAAACAAAACAAAAGCCTTTGCTCGTTCTAAAAACTCAGGCTGTCTCGCTCTCACACATGAAGGTACATGGAACATAGGCTTGGCTCAAACTCATGGGAGAAGAAGCCGGGACTGGCCAGAATGGCGCCCCAGCCTGAAGAGGGCCTGAGGCCACACAGAAGACCCCGGCCTGAGGAAGAAAGTTGGCAGAAATGCTGTGGGTCAGGCAGCTGTGGCAGACATGTCTTGGGGAACCCCTCCAAATGCTTCCATTCCGAGGCCCCTCGCCTTTCTTCCTTCTCCTCGACAGGGCCTCAGACCTGGTTCTGGGCAGCATGGGGCTGCCAAGCAAAGGTCTTGGTTGACTTGGTTCTGGAGACCGTATTTTCTAAGAAAAGGAAAAATTGCCCTCAATGCATACTTTATTCCTTTCTCTTTGTTCAAGGCCCACCTTCTGATCCGACATGAGCATCAATCAAGTTAGATCAGCCAGGTCTAAAACAATCTCATCTGGAGGCGGTAAGCCTCCTGGCAGGATGCTGTTATCAGTAGAATGGTCAAATGGCCTATTATTGCTTAATTCAAAGAGGCAGTCTCCTCCAGGCTGGGAGGGGAGCAGTTGATCTGGGTGGCTTCCACCCCAGGACAAATTAGATGGGACACAGTTACCTTACTGTTCCCCATTGACGGAGCTTGGCGGCACCAGCTGGGCGCCTTTGTGCCTGCTCAGGCCCCTCATTCTCTCTTTACCCATCTTGTTGATTGCTTTTGCACTGAAATTGGCGGAGATTGAGTCAAGGCAGGCACCTGCAACAGAGTTAAACTACAGCAGAGCCATGCTGCTGGATCTTCTGTCTGCATTTGATCCAGGGGATGGCGCCGTCCCTTCCTGTGAGGTAGAGACCCCAAGGTGTGCAGCTGTCCTTTGGATGTCAGAGTTACTTGAGAGGTGTGGCGAGGGCCTGTATGCGGCAGCAAGGCTTCATGGGTGGCTCTGTGGTTCCTTTCCTCATTTGGTCAAGAGACTTAGCTGAATAATAAGGAGCCGACAGCTGGGGGGTGGGGTGGGGGGGCACTGGTGAAAAGATCCTGCTTCCTGTGCAGTGCGATTCCAGAGCCCAAGCCATCGCCTTTGATTTGTTGGAGTCATTCATCAAGCAGGCTCTCATTCCTTCAAGACATCAAGCCTCGGATTTAATTAGAAAGCTGTTGGCGTAATAGCCAAGAAGTGAACTTGGGGCATCAAGTGCAGACAGGATAAAGGCTCGCAGACTGTGGGTGCCAGAAGGTGGGGCACCCAAGTGCCGCCTTCCTGTCCTCGGGCCTGTGGTCCTTCACTCTTTCTGTTAATCCTAACCCGGGGTTTCTGCCCCACTTTTCATCATTCAGTTCCTGGATAAAAAACATACACAACTTTCATTATTTACAGTAAGCCTTAAACAACACAAGAGCTGGGCACCTGCCTGCCCTCTGTGTTGTTAGAATCTACGTTCCCATCAATAACCCTGAGATATCACTTAAATGTTTTATCTGGACTGCTCTTAACTCCAACTGGCCAACCCTCAGGGCCATGTTCTCTTGACTCCTCACCCATGGCGGCTTCAAAGTTCTTTTTATTTATTTTATTTTATTTTATTTTCTGAGACAGGGTTTCTCTGTGTAGCCCTGGCTGTCCTGGAACTCACCCTGTAGACCAGGCTGGCCTGGAACTCAGAAATCCTCCTGCCTCTGCCTCCTGAGTGCTGGGATTAAAGGCGTACGCCACCACAGCCTGGCCAAAGTTCTTGTAAACATAAATACCATGTATGTTTTTTGTCCGGGAATTAAATGATCAAAGGTGGGGTAGAAACCCCGAGTCAGATTAAATAATTTCGACAACATCGTCGTTCCTTTCCCTATAGCTTTGCTTCCGATTACTGAGTATGTGAAGACTCCAGGAAAGCAGCCAGAGAGTGTCGCTGGCCCTTGGGCCAAGCAGACTGTGGTTAGCTCAGCCTGTATCAGTACTGCCCAGCCTCTAGCTCTGGGCTTCTCAAATGGGCGTGGGGACCCTGCAAACTCCTGAGGTTTGGATGTTTTCAGAATAATGTTGCCTGGTTTGCATATTTTACTGGGCTAACATCTTCACTTTCCGGGGCCCTGATAATGTTCAGAGCATAAATATTTCCTGTAACCCAATGCTTAATTAGCACCTAGTGGTTTCATTGCCCGAATCCAAAGCTTGTCGTAGGTACGTATGTTGTGTGGCCCCTACTCCCGGTTTAAAGGAAACATAACTCAAACCATTTTCTTTTCAATTTTTTTAAAAAAAGATTTATTACTTTTTATGTGTATGGGTGTTTTGTCTGCATACCTGCACTGTGTGTGTGCACTACCCAAGGAAGCCATAAGAGGGAGCTAGGTCACCTGAGAGTGGAGTTACAGATGGTTGCTTGCTGCCATGTAGGTGCTGGGAACAGGGTTCAGGTACCCTACAAGAACAAATGCTCTTAACTGCTTAGCCATCTCTCCGGCCCCTCTTACCGGGTCCTTTCTGGGATCAGCTAGGGGGTTGTCAGAGGTGATGGTGACACCCACAGGTAACACCCACCAGGGACCAGTTTCCTGTTCTGTACTCATTACTCCCATCAATGATAAAGCGTAACCATACTGTCAGTGGCTCAGTACATTCTGCCCCAGAGAGAGCTGGCATCTGATGTGTCCAAGTAATCCAGAGGCCACATCATGGTGAGCTTAATGGGAATGAATCATCCAGGACTGAGATTTCAGATTCCAGTGGGGTAGTTAGCTGAGGCTGTAATGGTATGCAGTTATTGGGGTCTTTGCTGTTAACATGTAAGAAAGCTTTGATACATACCCCTGTGTGGGCCAGCAAGCCTTAGCTTAGAAAGAACTGATCAGAGGGGGAGGAGGGAGAGGAAGAGGGAGGGAGAGGTGGAGGGACAGAGAGACACAGAGAAAGAATACATCAATACATATATGGTGTATGTGCATGCGTCTGTTCACGTCTTTGCATGTATGTTGTGTGTGTGCACATGTGTGTGTATCCATGCGCACGAGAGCATGACTTTGAGTGTATGTCTGTGTGTGCACGTGTTTGCATGTTCGTGTGATGTGGAGACCAGGGGTCTGAATCAGGCGTCTTCTTCCATTGTTCTTCACTTTATTGGGTTTTTTTCCCCCCACTTTATTTTTTTGAAATAGTGTTCCACTAAACCTGTAGCTTGCCCATTGGCTAGACCAGCTAGCACTGGCGTGTCTCTCGCATCCTCCTGCCTCGGCCTCCCCAGGTCTGAGGTTCTGGATGTGCTCTCTGGTGCTCAGCTTTTTAGGTGTGTGCTGGAGCACAAGCTCATGTGTGTGTATTTAGCCACGGCAGCTTCCCAGCTCCATTTGCGTATCTCCTTTCGTGACATTTGCCCTAGGAGGGCATATTTATTTAAGTAGATCAAACTGGCTTGCAGAGCAAAAATGCCTACTGTCTCTCCCATTTAAAACAGATGAACCACCCAGCCAGCCTTGCTGATCCTTCTATAGAGGGGACTGACTTAAGATAGAGCCTTTATTTGCCCACAGGGGTCACAGCGTTGATTGGAGGGGTGAGGGGTTCGTGGGGTCAGGCTGTGTGCGCTTAGTCATTGGCCGCAAATGGGATTTCAACAGTGGTTCTGGAGGTGGTGTTCTGAAGCTGGGTAAAAGTTCTCCTCACCCAGCAACTTGGTCTGTGTTGATGCTGGTCTCTTCACTCATCCCGGCACTGTCAAAGAATATGGGGACAGTCGGCGTTTAAAGAGAAATGTCTGATTTGCGGTCATGGTTTTGACAACTCTTGTCTTGTGATGGATTCGCTCCTTGTAATTGGGCTTATGGCAAAGCATCTGAGTGGCGGACACAAATCGCTTACCTTGTGAGCAGAAAGCCAGGGTGGAGGGAGAGAGTAAGGATGGAATGACAATCCATTTCAAGGCCATGACTTTAGGGACTCCTCGCTAGGCTCGCAACAACACCCAGTAGTGGCTCTACATAGTAGTGGGTCTACATAGAAAACATGGAGACACAACTTTCTGTGTTTCATCAGCCCACCTGAAGGACTCCTGTATAGTGCTGATCTGCAGGGGGGCGTTCCCCTCACCCCATGCTCCTGGAAGCCTTCATTTCGTCCTCACTTGGGAGAGATACTTTTGCTAAAGAACGCTAGGCAAACGGCTTTTCGTTGTTGTCGTTTTCTGTTGCGGTGTTTAAAATGCCACCGTACTCTCCTCGGGCCCAACCCTCCCGCAGCACCATCCGAGGACCTGACCTTCTTGTCACTCTGTCCCTGCCGCTTCAGATTTTTATTTTTGTCCACCTGACACAAGCCAGGGTTATCTGGGAGGAGAGAGCTGCAAACTAGAAAATGTTCCCATCAGTTTGGCCTGTGGAACATCTTCTTAATTACTGATGGATGTGGAAGGGCACAGCCCACTGTGGGCGGTGCCATCCTCTCGGGCAAGTGGGCCTGGTTGTATAAGAAAACAAGCCGAATGAGCCTTGGGGAACAAGGCTGCTTTAGTTTCTGCCTCCAGCTTCCCACCCTGCTTGAGTTCCTGCCCTGGCTTCCCTTCATAAAGCAAATAAACCCTTTCTTTCCCAAGTCACTTTTGGTCATGGTGTTCTATCATAGCGACAGAAACTATGCCCAAGACATTCTCTAACTGGGGAGTCTGGTATGGCAGCTGCAGACCAGAGAGACCACTCCACCCATGTCTGGTTTGGTGAGCCAGTGAGCTTATTAGGGTTACTCGTAGGAACACGGGCAGCTTGTGGGCTGCCATACCTTTGTGGCTCTCCTTTCAACCATCTCTTAGTGCTGTGTGTTGTCAGGAAAGCCTTTCCCTTTCCTCTGCCTTGTGAGGCTTCCCCCTCCCCCTGTACCGGTACTGAGAGTTGCCCTGGTCCAGGATGGCAACAGTTCCGTCCAACCTGGAGGACGATGAACGCCTGGTACTTAGCGCCCCCCCCGCTCCCCCGTCCATGATGGTCTTTCTCTGGCTTGTTTGACGAGTTTCTTATTGCTGGTTTTAAGCAGTTGGGTGGTGATGTGCTGAAGAATAATTGTCTTGGGCTTTCGCAGGCTTGGGTTCGCTGAAGCTTTGGCACCTGTGGGTTCGTAGATTTTAGCGACGGCGGCCATTTGGGACCGTTTCTTCCTGCGGTGTTCCTCCCTCAGAGTCTCAGTTAATGTGATTCTACTCTCAGCTTGTGTTCTCTGTCTCTCTCTCTCTCTCTCTCTCATTGGTTTTTTAAGGTTTTTTTTGTTGTTGTTGTTGTTGTTTTGTTTCTGTTGGTTGTCTCTTGTGTTTTATCCTGGATAGTTTCTAGTGCTGTGCCTTCAGGTGTGCTGGCCTCCTAATGTGACTCCAACCTATTATGAATGTCTAGGGACATGGACATGAGAGAGGACAGTTCTAATTTCTTCGGTTGCCTTATAGACTTTTATGGAGAAGACGTTTTTCTCGTTAAGAAAAGGACTTGTTTTGGTTCTGCCCGAGACTAGATGGTTCTCTGTGCTCTTACAGCTAAGCAAACAGTACTGTAGTCCACAGTCAGTCTGGCCAGCGTACCCTGGGTACCCCTGGCTTCTCTCCCCTCATACCTTTCCGCTTGTCCCTTCAGAAGAGACCTGGATTCCTCATGCTCCCCTCTGGTCTCTGCCGCCATTCTAGCACCATCTTAAGAAAGAATGCATCTCTTTCTTAATGGGCAGCCCTGCCCACTCCCTGCTCCTTGACGCCTTTCTGTCTCGAGCTATGATCCCTACCCCATCCCCAACTCCTAAGACAGAGCCTTCCTTCCCTTGCTTCCCAGTTGTTTAAAGTGAGCCTCAGATGCCTTCCTGGACTGTTAAGATTTGGGTGTCTGTCTCCCTCCTCCCTGTCATGACCTGGGCTACCCCTCCCTCCATCACCACCCTTTTCTTGCTTTGTTGTTTCAAACACTGACTGACCACAACTCAGAAGAAAAATACATTTTTCCTTGCAGTCCAATGCATGGAGGAAATAGAGCCATTTTTGAGGGTGATTTCCAGAACCTCTCATGGATACCTAAATTTGCAGATGTTCAAGACCCTTGCATACAATGGCCCAAACTCTGTGCCGCCCTCTTCTAAATGCTGTGAAGAGAGAGAGCTGTGTTGTCTCTAGAATGATGTGGAGGAGCCGGGCAGTGGTAGATGCATGGATGCAGACTACTCCTAACCCCCAGCACATACAGAGGGTCACTATCTGTATTCCATGGATTCTAAGCTGACTCACTTCACGGTGTGTCTTAGAGTCATGGATACACATGGACATGCCAGGGTTTAATTGACTGCATTTTTTCTGAATGTTACATAACGTAGGGACAGCTGACACTGTTGAACTGGATGGATTATAGATCTGAATCAAAGCTTTGAAGTCTGGGCTCACCTTTACCACCCAATGTGCATTGTCTTCTGTCAAACCTTTCCTGTTTAATGGAGTGCAATGGAAAGACAGAATCCCTCCTTGACATGCTTGCTGCTGGGTCCCAGTCCAGGGACTCCTGTTCTGCCCACTCAGCTCTTTTTGATCTGTCATGTGTCAAACCCTTTCTTTCCACTGAACGAAGGCACAGGCTTCAGGTACATGTAGCATATGTTAGCGCCGATAGGATGTGTGCCAGCCAGCTTTTGTTACTATGACAAAATACCCAAGTTATTAGCGCTGATAGGATGTGTGCCAGTCAGCTTTCTGTTACTATGACAAAATACCCAAGTTATTCAACTCGAGGAAAAGAAGTTACCAGCGTTCGTGGTACCTGGGATTCTAGCTTGTGGGCACTCAGCTGTGCCATGGCTTAATGTTATCAGGGGGCACATGGTGGAGGGGCCTGCTTATTTCTGGAAGCAGAGAGATGGGCTTGGAAGGTAGTGAGAAAGTTCAGGGCTCCAGTATCTTCTTGAGGCACCTCCTATGGCATAACTTCTAGCTAGGCCACGTGCCTGAAAGACTTCGCCGCCTCCTGTTAAAGCCACGGGCTGACAAGCAAGCCTTGAACACGAGCCTCTGGAGGATATTGAAGATCCAAAGTATAGGAGCAATACTGCTGTCTTAGGGTAGCGTTGCCTCAGGAAAGTCTGGTGTTCACTTCCAGGTCAGTGTAAGGTTCCGTGAATCTTTCCTTCCAGGTCAATGTGACGTTTTATGAATCTTGGCAGCTTTAATTCTCAAGAAGTCTCTGGTTTTTTTTTTTCTGACATTGTCTCTCGTGTGTGCGTGTGTGTGTGTGTGTGTGTGTGTGTGTATGCGTGTGCATATCCCCATGTCCCCGTCTGTTCATCCATCCGTCTGTCTGCCTATTAAGCTGGGAAGGGAATTGGGGTTCCCAGCCAATTTCAATTGGCCTGTTTCAGGCCAATGAGGAGGGGTGAGAACACTGTCCTTTATTCTCCCCTGCTCACTGGGGGTTAGTGTGAACATGAAATGGTGCCCGGTGCTCACGATGTGGTCTGAGTAGCTGTACTCACTTCCCGTGGCCCACTACCTATTGCTGAGGCCGGGGATGAGCTGTTTAATCGGTTCTCCGTGAAGCAGATGTTGGGGCTGCTGTGGCAGCGCACCTGGCTTTTTAAACAAGCTGCCGCTCTCTGGGTTTGGCCCATAGTGTGTAGGATTGCATTCTTCCCTATCAAAAAGTTATAATGCACCTCTTACCTTTTAGGCACATCGAGATGAAATCCAGCGCAAATTCGATGCCCTTCGCAACAGCTGCACTGTGAGTATAAAAGACGTGGGAGATGAACAGAGCAGAGCAGAGAGGGCAGAGGGGATCCCGGGTTTCCTGTGCTGCCGACTGATTTTCCCTGCTCTTGATGCTTGAGGACCATAATGCTTGGTTCTGTTTCAGTTTTTCAGGGGGTTCCCTGCTTTAAGGGTGTTAAAACCATTCCTTAAGGTTTGGGAGGGGCAGACGACTGGAATGAAGAGTCAGGTGATTCTGGGTGTGGGGGCACGCATCCATAGACGTAGCTGAGGCAGGAGAATGGAGAGATTGAGACAAGTCTGGGCTACAGAGGGAGAACTTAGCTCAAAATAGAAAGCTAAAACCATTGATTTTCACCCTCACTAATACCCTGCGAATAGACTCGGCAGCTTTAACAAAGCTCCCGTGGCAGCTCATACCCCTCCCCAGTGAGGAAGGGTCCAGGTCACCCCTGTCCAAATGCCAAGGATTGGCTTTCTGCGTGGCTTCTCCAGCCTGCGGCCTCTGCCAAGAAGGGCCAATTAGTTCTCCTGTGGACCAAGAAAGTGTATCTTTCTAGCAGAGGAAAAAAAAATTGCTTTTTAAATATGCAAATTCACAACCTAGGACCCTTGTGGGTGACATCCCTTCTGCGGAGAGTTCCACCAGCAGACAAGCCCCAGTCACAGGTTATGTAATCTCGTCAAGTCAGTGGAAAAGCAGGCTCTATTTTTGATGAAAATGAAGGACAGAAATAGGCCCCTCTGAGGAGATGGGGACGCTCTCCTTATTTGTGCTTCCGTGCCTTTGGTCTTTTTGTGTCTCTCTCACTTTGTCGGTCGCTCCTCGGTGGTCCCGTCCCTGCTGGTACTATTTCCGTCTGTGAATTTCCAGAGACGGCCCCTCCCACACGTGTGTGCATCTATCTGTCAGACTTCACAAGGACCCCTCCGACTAACTGGGGCACGCGGTCTTGGGTGCACACTGTCAAAGTTTGCATCTTAGCCACCCACGGGATAGCCACAGCACACAAGCAGCCTGCGGGATGTCTCACCCCCTAGGCGACTCCCACCGCTCACCTGTGGGGTCTCCAGTGGGCTTGGCAACAGCCTGCTCCCTTTCTCTTTCCTTAGTGTTCTTGGTGGGTGATGAGGACCACAGCTTGGCTCATTCTCCCTGGTGGACATGTGGATCTTTCCAGGAGTAATTAAGCCTTTAGGGAAGGTCCAGGGGGGAGCTGCTAGGTCATGAGACGTTTGCGTTTGTCAGGCAGTTTGGTCTGTATGTCCGGATGAAGCGGGGAATGTGCCTGCCTCCAGATGCCTGTCCGCTCCCTGCTCCCCCTTCCTTGAGGAACCGGTGGCTTCCGACCCTGTTCTTGGCCATCTAGTCTTTTTGCTTTTTATTTTTGCACCAGCAGTTTGCTTGTATCACACACATGCTTCTGAGTGACCACAGAGTGACATCGGCCACCATGTGTGTGGCCTGTTTCCTTATGATTTCTTAGTCAATCATTTCAAAATGGGATCTCACCATGTAGCCCAGGCTGCCCGAGCCTTCTAAGTACTGCAGTTTCAGGCAAAGGCCACCATTCTGTCCCTAAAGAGAAAGATTGATCGATTTAGTCAATAAAAAATAACTATCTTTTTTTTTTTAAATTCAAAATACTCTATCCACAGTGTTCAATGAGAAGTTAACAGATGTGAGACACTCAACAGCAACCCTGTAGAGTGATCGTCAGCTTTTATAGACTTGATACCGATCAATGATCTAATTCATAGAGAGAACATTAACTGTGGCTCCTTTATATGAGTAACCCTTCCTTAAACTTGCATGGTCTTTAAAATGTATCGATCAGTTAATCTGATTTGTTCCTTTTGCCTAAAGACCCTGTTTTACTTAGTTAGTTTACTTAGTTAGTTTCCTAGCATAAGAACGTAAAAGACACCGTTTTTATATACGGTTGGGGTGGAATGAGTACAGAGTAGATCTGGAGGCTTTCAAAGTGTGTGTCTGCACGGGAAACCAACCAACAGGGTCGGGCTAAGAAACATGCCCAGAACCTTTCAAATTTGCCCGCTACCCTGGGGAGCCTGGCCACCATTTTATAAAATTGGAAGTTTGGCCATAAGGGAATCTGCAGGTATGTGGGATTAATTTGATTTCTGGCTTAGCTTACATAATGTTCATACTTGATTTCTGCGAGACAGTGATTTCCAGTGTTTGTTTCCTTTACTGATGGCATTCGGTGGCCAGGCTTCTGGGACTCTTTCCAAAGGTGGTGGCGGCAGTGGTGGCGATGGTGGCGGTGGCAGTGGTGGTACTGACCTAACAAAGTCACTCCACACATCAGCTGGAACAGCTGGGAGACACAGTGATCCGAGCCATGGCCTCTAAAGTGGCCTCCAGCAGCCTACCTGACACCATCCTTCCAGCTCCTATTTCCTGGCTGTAAAATGGGGCTAACCTATGTAGCCTTGCTTCCAACATGGCCTTGATCTTTCCAGCTCACAGCTAGTGACCATGGTTTGGGTGCTGGACAAGGGACCATAGGGAGCTGTCAGGTTCTGACAAGGACTTGACTTCCAGAAGCAGCAGGGGCCCCTTGTCGTCGGAGGCGATGCCTCCCAGGCTCTTGCCGTAGTTTTGCAGTGCGTGCGTGCGTGCGTGCGTGCGGAGCTTGAACCATGGGAAGGACCCTGGGCTCCTAGCATAAGCTTTGGTTTGGAGAAATGGCCTTTCTACTTTAAAAACCCTGGAAACTACTGCTCCGTGCTTCAAGTCATTTAGCCACAAACGTGGGTCTCAGTGACACAGTCAAGTCCACTGCTGCTTTCAAGGTGCATGGGAGCTTGTCCTGGGTGTCCGCCCCTCTCGGTGCTGTCCAGGAGTGCCTCGGCTAGGAGGCAACACCTCTGGTACTGGTGAGGACTCCGTAGTAACTTAGCCTTGAAGAACGCCCAGCTAGCCGATTTCAGAAACCTCGGGGGCAGGAGACTTCCAGGCTCATATCATTTCTGTGTTTTGAACGATTTTTTTTTTTTTTTAAAAAAGGATTTGATTCAATCTGGCACCTAAACCATTCCCTAAGTCTGTTTTAGAGGGGAGTTGGTGGGCAAGCATATGACACAGCTTTAATTATGAATCAATCTGTCTATAAGATTAAAAATAAATAATGTGCAAATAGCTGCCTTTGGAAAAGTAGACATTAAAATAGGATGTTGCCCGCAGCTCTTCCTGCTGACGCCTGCTGACCGGCTCCCACCACGCCATTGGTCCTCTCTTCCCTCCTCCCGCTCTTGCTCTTTGTCTCCTGGTTGGATGTGAGGGGTCAACATTCAGTTCTGTGATGGCGAGGGTCACAAGGTTTCTTTTTTTGTTTTGTTTTTGACGCCGAGAGTAGACAGTTTTATATTCTTGTTCTTTCTTAGAACTGCGCCAAGATCTCCTGTCTGCAAAACAGCCTACAAGAAAACTTGGCTGGCCCCGTGTGAGGAAGCTGCCCCAGCCCTGTCTTTTTTTACTTTGAAGATAGAACTAGGCTTTCTGTTTATCTTTTTTTTTAACCCTCTGTTATTGGGGCCTAACAGTTAATGAACACATAACTAAGTGTGTCAGTAAATAGGCCATCTGCCCTTAGTGCGGAAAGAATTTACTCATGGTCACAAAGATAACCTAAGGAGTTTTGCAAGTTACATGGTCCAAAAGCAAGAAGGGCACCAGACATATCGGCGCATGCTCGTAGTCCCAGCCCTGAGGAGGCTGAAGCAGGAGGAGGATGAGTTTGAGGCCAATCTGCTATATATGTTTTGGAGAAACAGAAACAGGAGAAGGTTTAAGTACTTGGAATATCCCTGAATATCCCAGGATGCATTCCAGAGGGCAGCATCCTGTAGGCATAAGACAACAGAGTCCTGAGCTTCAGGGCTGGGCTCAAGGTTTGTCGGGTTACTGTAGCCGCACCTCACCGCTTGAATGGGGCAGAAGCCAACATGTTCTGACTTAAGCAGATGGCGCAGTTCAATGAGTTGAAATACTTTAAAGTCCTCCGTGGTGACAAGCATGAACACAGCACATGCTCGCTCGCGCGCTCTCTCTCTCTCTCTCTCTCTCTTTCTCTCTCTCTCACACACACACACACGTACATACATACACACACACACAGCATATATGCTTATGAACACATGCAGCACACATGCTCTCATATACATGAACAAATGCAGCACACATGCTCTCACACACATGAATGCATGCAGCACACATGCTCTCACATGCATGCAGCACACATGCTCTCACATGCATGCAGCACATATGCTCTCACATGAATGCATGCAGCACACATGCTCTCACACATGAACACATGCAGTACACATGCTCTCACACACATGAATGCATGCAGCACACATGCTCTCGCATATGAACACATGCTCTCACACACATGAACGCATGCAGCACATATGCTCTCACATGCATGCAGCACATATGCTTTCACACACATGAATGCATGCAGCACACATTCTCTCACACGAATACATGCAGCACACATTCTCTCACACACACATGAACACATGCAGCACACATGCTCTCACATACATGCAGCACACATGCTCTCACACACATGAACACATGCAGCACACATGCTCACACACACACATGCAGCACACATGCTCTCACACACACTGAACACATGCAGCACACATGCGCTCACACACATTACCCTCATCTAGTCAAATGAGGAAAATGAGACAATGACAAGTCCAGAGCAGAGATCAGATGCTGGAATAGACGCCAAGAGACAGGTCCCTCAAAGACCCAATGACACAGGGAACAGGGGGACTCTTCCTTTTCCAGCAGACCTGCTTCAATGCGTAGAAGACACAGACCTTCTCACCTCATTAGTTTTTCTCAGGTTTCTTCTTTAGCTCTTTATAGTCTTATTTTGGCAAAAGAGAAGAGATGACAGAAATGGGCTCATAATAAACTTTTTTTTCCCCTGTGAATCAAAGAAAGGAAGTTTGTACCCAGAAGCTTAAATATAACCTTGAATGGCAAGGAAATTATACATTCTCTGTGAATAGATTTTCTGCAGTTAATCTGTTCCTCAGGAGACTTCCAAAGCATTTTGGTCATTAATTTACGTCCCTGTATCTCTCATGCCACAGGACTTGAACAGATACAAGGTAGTTAAAAGACAAAGAAGATAGTATATTTCTATGTCACAGATGGAAACCCACCCGAGTTCAAACCCACTCGGAGTTCTGGAGTCTGACAGGCCTGCTTATTTGCCCCAGTCTGCTATTTCTCCTTGGGGAAGGGGCAGAAAGAAGCAGATGGTTGCGTGGAGACAAGCACATCATCGGCAAAGGACTAAGTGGCGGGGTTCTGTGTAGGATGAAGCGGCTGAGTTGTCTATCTTGACTTAGCCATGGCACTGGAAGATGACAGATGCAGGAACCATTTGAGGCAAACTATCGGGGTGTGTGTGTGTGTGTGTGTGTGTGTGTGTGTGTAGCACCACACATGATTTGCGTTCCAGGTTTCTGAGGAAACTTTTTGTCCAAGATCCTGACCAGAGTCTTCATTGCCCACTCATAGCTCACAGTGGCTCTCTAAAGAGCACACAGGAATCAACATGGGTGTCCATGTTCCATACAGGTTACTAGGCCATTTCCTATCCCGAGAGGAGAGCAGCTCTAGGGAGAGGGAAAAGAGCTTCCTGGGGTTTGCCAAAAAAAAAAAAAAAAAATGTCCTTAATGTATGTTCTTTAATTTCGTGTACCCACCCAGGAAGCCTTGTAATTTTTTTAATTGATCAATTAGGCACAAAAGCAATGCTGATGGATCATGAGCTGAGTCTACTGCAGATGTGGAAACAGTTCATCATTGTAGGCTTGAAGATGTTTCCTTTTCAGTTACTTCTTTTTGTTGTTGTCGTTGCATAAAATTTAATTTATGGCCCGCGTGCTTTATTCCAACTATTACGAGAAAATTACCCTTAAACTTCTAAAGTATTTTATATAAATGTTCTCTGCAAGCATTGATCCTTAAGCTTCAGCAAAGAGACCAGCTAAAAGCACTGAAATTGAAGTCATTCTGCCATTGAACAGGGAAATAATTTAGTAAAACCAGATTAAACTGCTCTCAATACAATGACAATTTCATATACTTGGAGAACTCACTGCGTAGCAGAATCCATTAAAGCCGCATCATGATGTGGTATTGTGTCCCCAGAATTACCCAAGCTCCCCTTAAGATTCCTTCCCCCTCTTTGTTACACAGAATTAAACTCACCACTTGGGATTTTATTTAAATAACCCTTTGTATCTTTCATTGAGACTCTTCCCTGATAAAACTGTATTTTGCTTCCTGTGGCTGTGGTAGTGATGGTGTCCTGTGAGTGGGGTCAGGGTCGGTTTCAGTTTAATTAGACGGTGTCTATACCGGTTGGTCCCCTCTCCTTGACCTGGGCTTCCTTCCTTGCATAATTCTTCCTGCTATTAACCTGATCTCACTTGAGCTTGGCCCATCTGTTGGTAGATTGGCTCTTGCCGTATTTTCTAGATAGACCTCAAGTTAGAGAGTAAGAAGACATCCCCCTACCCACGTCCCTGTGCATGTTTCAACTACTAAGTTGGCGAGGGAGCTTGGGTTTGGCGTCAGATGGCTGAGTGTTGGTTCCCATTATCATGAACTGTGACCCCATCACCCAGCAGCGTTCCAAACCACTAGTTCAAGAACCGTGTCCTCGCTGACAGTGAGCTTTCCTGACACATATCCCCCCCCCTCCCTGCTTCCGTGCGCCCCCCCCCTCCCCATAGGTCATCACCGACCTGGAGGAGCAGCTGAACCAGCTCACCGAGGACAACGCCGAGCTTAACAACCAAAACTTCTACCTGTCCAAACAACTCGATGAGGCTTCTGGTGCCAACGATGAGATCGTGCAGCTGCGGAGCGAGGTGGACCATCTGCGCCGTGAGATCACAGAGCGGGAGATGCAGCTCACCAGCCAGAAGCAAGTAAGAGGGCAGCTGGGGCCCTGGGGTCCCTGGAGGACCCTTAGGCTTTAAAAGGGTCTGGGGAGGTTCCAAGACTGGGCTGGCTCCTACAAATGGGCTCCTTGTCAGTTCCAGTTTATAGCCAAGGATTGAAGTTTTAAAAACGGCTTTTCAAAGTGAGTACTGGGGCTAGAGGTAACTGAGAGGTTAAGAGCCTTACGGCTTTTCCAGAGGGTGAGCTCCCAGCCACCCTTACTGGGTAGCTCACACCAGTCTGTAACCTCTAATTCCAAGGGATTCAACAGCATCTGCCGGCCTCCACAGACACATAAATAAAAATCGGAGCTCCTTAAAGCAGATACAACTGGCTTTTAAAGACGGTCTCACTGTGTAACCCCACCTAGCTGGAACTTACAGTGAACTCTTGGCCTGTGTCCCCCACCTCTCTACCCTGAGAGTGGCTTTGGGTTGTACCTCTCGGACGGTAGAACAGGTGGCCATTGGTCCATTGTCCTCTGGTCCCCCTGGGATGTGGGAGAGAAAACCCAACTGTCTCTGAGTCTGCTTTATGCTTTTCTGAAGCTTGTCTGACAAAAGTAACCTGTAGGAATCCCCGTTTGACACAAGGCACAACTCAGTGCTACTGATTTGCAGACGATGGAGGCTCTAAAGACGACATGCACCATGCTGGAGGAGCAGGTCATGGACCTGGAGGCCCTGAACGACGAACTGCTGGAGAAGGAGCGCCAGTGGGAGGCCTGGAGGAGTGTCCTCGGAGATGAGAAGTCCCAGTTCGAGTGTCGAGTTCGAGAGCTACAGAGGATGCTGGACACAGAGAAGCAGAGCAGGTGGGGACTTCCTCCTTTGTAGAAAACCAGAGCCAGGTGACCACCCGAGTTCCCCTGAGAGCCTCAAGCAGGGCAGACATCTGTTCCCGGCTTCCTGAGACTGAGCTGTCCTGGGATGCAGGACTTTCAGGGTGATAAGCAGAAGAGCCTTAGGTGACCCAGGGAAGGGTGGATGTCCTGGCTATAGACCTGTCGAGTGTCACTTGAGTCGTGTGGTAGCGGCTGGGATGCTTTTATTCTGTGTAGAGTCTCCAGAAATCAAGGCAACTACAGAAGTAGTGCTTTTTTGTAGAAATGGCTTTACCAATGGCACCATGTGCTCCCCACCTTTTGAATTCCGCTCTTGAGGTCTGGTGCCTCAAGTTACCTGGGATCCCTTGTGATCTGTGTGTAGGGTGCTTTGTTTTGTAGCACGGGGGAGCATCTTGCCCTGGTTTCCTCTCACTCGATGCCAGTAGCAACTTATTTCTCAAGCTGTGACATCCAAAAACAATCCCAGAAGTCACCAGCATCCCCTGGGGTGAGCCTGGGCTGGCACCCACTCCTTTCTCCCCTCGCCCAACCCCTCCCTGTCTTTCTCTTTTAAATGGTAGTTTTCTGTGTGCTCCTGCCTAGTTCTCAGCTGGCCCCTGCTGGGCCCCTCACAGCTAAGGGAGCTCTGCTCATGTCAAATGTGCCACCTAACTGAAGAGACTCTAACGCCCAGTTCCTAGCACACGGCTGCATTCTAACCATATTATGTAAAGATGACAAGAGTTTATCTGAACCCCAAGGATCCTGTCTCACTTTCTCACATGGGCGAGCACTAGCCTTCGACTTCATGTCTCTTCCTGCGTGGTGTTCATCCTTCATCTCTGCTGATGCAAGCCCCCCCCCCCCCCCCCCGTGGGTCTCCTGTCAGCTGAGTACCCTGATCAGACTGTGTCAGGGTCATTTTAGCCTCATGACTGCTCGGTGGCTGTAGGATATGCAATAAAATAAGCTGTCTGAACAGTCTGATTCCTAGTCGAGTTGACTAGGAAAGATCAGAAACCAGCGACGAGAACTCTCAGATTGCAAGAGAACCCGGGAGCAACAGTTGCTCTGTGGCGTGTTAGGGTGTGTGGTGCGAAGGACCATGGTTTTAAAAGCCTGTCTAGGCTTCCTTTCAAGCCCTTGGGCTCCCAGGAAGTGTAGCCACTCCCTCACAGACCCCTCCCAGCCCATCCTCAAGTTCAGCTGTCCTTCAGTCTGTCAGGCTCAGGTCTGAGGGCTGGAAAGCACGTGGACTAACTGCTTCATCCCAAGTTGCTTTATCAGGGTAGTTGGGGACAGTTCTGGCATCCCCCACATCTCCCCACCCCTGCGTCTTGTTGGATATTATGTAGCTGGACAAAGTAGACTTTTTAAATCATTGTCCTTATCCTCAAGAAGTGGATTTGCGCTCCTGGTGGGGAACAGGGAGGCGTGGCCTCTCGGAGGCGTGGCCTCTCGGAGGCGTGGCCTCTCGGAGGCGTGGCCTCTCAGAGGCGTGGCCTCTGGGCTGGGAGGCGGGGCTGGGGCAGGTTTTGGAGCCCGCCTGTGGGTTAATCCAGGAAGAAGAGCTTTGTGGAGCCAAAGTGCAGAGGCAAGAAAGCGCTGGACTCAGATGTGGAAAGAGAAGTGATTCCCCTTTTACATTTGAATTTCTGTGTTCTGTAGTGGATACATTTGTCAGGTTCAAGTTTCAACCTTTTGTGAGAACTCAACCCCTTAGGCCTTTCTTGTGCTCCACGGGGAGAAGACATTCACGAGAACCCTAAGCGGTCTCCCATGGTCCACCTCACGCTCTGGTTCCTTGGTGGTGGTGTGGTAGGGGGTCACTCCACGGTCTCTGCCTCACAGGGAATCTGTGGCGCTCTAGACCTCTCCCCATTCAATCCAGTTGCATTGGAGGGCTCTTTTCTCGTCAGCCTTTCCAGTCAGTCCCCACAGGAACCGCTGCAGGGCAATTTTAGCCCAAGTCTGAAGTGGGTCAAATTTTTGCTCTGTAAGCTGTCAGGAAGGAGGGCAGCATTTAAAGGTAGAATCTATGGTTGAGATTCCATCTGACTGTAGCCTATTTAGAAACGGACCAGCCTCCTCCCTCCAGGTCAGTGGCATGGGGCTCCTGACAACAGGCCTGTGCTTCTCTGGCAGGGCTAGAGCGGATCAGCGGATCACCGAGTCTCGCCAGGTGGTGGAGTTGGCAGTGAAGGAGCACAAGGCCGAGATTCTCGCTCTGCAGCAGGCTCTCAAAGAGCAGAAACTCAAAGCCGAGAGCCTGTCGGACAAGGTCAGCAAGCATCCCTTCTGTGTGTAGGAAAATGGCTTCATTTCCTCCTTTAAAGACAGGGTTAACACGAATTCAGACACAACCCATGGTACACATATTTCAAAAGCATCCCTTTGCTCACTCTAAAGAACGTCAGATAAGACTCACCGTGGGCATTCCTGGTTGGCTGTGGTGTAGCTGGGTGAGCTGGGTATTGGGGTTATCCTGGTTGGATGGTGAATTTTTAGCATCTGCCTATCTGGGCCCCCAAAGTCCAACACTGGGTACACAATAGTATTTTATTCCTAGAAGGCTTTATAAGCCTCATGTTTGCAGAAAACATGGTGACAGTGACTGTCTCTTTCAGTGTGACTGTAGGCAGCCATGTTCATGGTGAGTCTAGTGTAGTCCATTTCCTGCCCCTATAACCAAGTACTTGAGACATGGTAACTTATAAAGAAGATTATTTGACTAATAACTCTAGAGGCTAGGAAAGTCCCAGGTCATGGTACTAGCATCTATTGAGAACTCTCTTACTGTGTCGTAATGGTGGCTGATACTGCATTCAGGAGGCCACTGATGCCTCTGTGGGAGGCCCCACTTCCAAATGTCACTTACACGTGAGTCAGATGAAGTGTTTAATACAAGAGTTGGTGGTTTTGTCTAATAAACTTGGAAGAAAATGTAGAACAGGCACTTGAAGGTGACAGATAGCAACAGACGTCAGAGAGATGTTACACGCATGCATTCCTTTGCACACGTGTACACAGGAGCAGGCGATCCCAGTGTTGCATTTTCACATAACACTACTTTCACGTTTATAAACGTTCTTACTGAGTGCTGTTGTGGAAAATAACAAAAGCAGATGAAACGTGAAAGAAGAACCGGGAGCCATCACCTTGAGTGCTGGGTTATTTACAGCCTCCGTTTGCTCATTCTTGAGTGTGTGCGCGCGTGTGTGTGCGTGTGTGCGTGTGTGTGTGCGTGTGTGTGTGTGTGTGTGTGTGCGCACACTTTTCAAAATAAATTAGGCCTTTACTATTTATACGTGGTTTCATCTCTTTTTGAAAAAATCATGTAACTGGAGGCTTTTCCTGACTTATTAAATATTTTTTTTAAACAGAATTCTGAAAAAACAAAATCACAGGTAGGCACCTAATTTAAGCATTGCCTTTGTACAGGAAATCTGGGCTTCTTCCAATCTTTTTTCCCATATGAATAACGCTCAATGAACATAAATCTTTGTGGACATCTGTGATTATTTTCTTACTGGAAATTCATAGAAACAGAACTGTTGGACTCAAGGCTATAGCTTGCTGCTCAAGGATGGTTCTGACTCAGAGTCTAGCTTATGGCTATGGTTTTTAATAACTTTAATAATGTTTTAATAACTTGGGGAAAGCACATTCACTGTCTGGAGACAAATGAACCTTTCAGGGACTAATGCTGCTTTTCTAGTTGGATATTTGTGTACTATTTGGTAGTCAACCTCTGTCTGTCCGGACATTCCAGTTCCATGTTATCTCCCCTGTTTCTGACACAGTTTTCTCTTTCAACCACCTTTGTTCTGACTCAACGGGCCTTTGGCCTTTGTGGCTGTGCCTTTCTGGCCCAAATAAAAGATCCTTGGGAGGGGTTGGCCATCTTCCCATCCCAGTAACGATAACATGTAATAAGCCCTAAGAATGTGATTACTTAATTAAATTCAGGAAAGCATGGCCGGTGAAGTGAGCAGACACATTCTTAAAACTTGTTCCAGCTACACAGATGACCCACAGAGGGGATTCCTGTCCTCACCTCTGCCACATGGACTGCCCCCCACCCCCCAAAATGAAAACTTGTGCCTTTTAGACCTTGGTTATCTTTACGTGTGAAGGTTTGGGGGCATCTCAGAAAAGTCTGCAGTCTCTCAACGTACCCAAACGTAACATCATGCCAATGTTTCCAAATGCGCAGCTCAACGACCTGGAGAAGAAGCACGCCATGCTTGAGATGAATGCCCGGAGCCTACAGCAGAAACTGGAGACAGAGCGGGAGCTCAAACAGAGGCTTCTGGAGGAGGTGAGTGTGAGTCGCCTAGGAGGTAACACCAGTGCATGTGTGTCACATACATGTGCGAGTGTGCTACATATGTGTGTGCTACATACCTGTGTGCACATGTGTTACATACATGTGCCTGTGTGCTACATACCTGTGTGCATGAGTATATGTTGCATTCATGTGTTACATAGTGTTACATGTGTACACGTGTGTTACATACATGTGTGTCTGTGTGATACATACATGTGTATTGCATACATGTGTGTGCCCCTGTGTATGCACACACATGTGTTGCATATGTGTATGGGGGGGGTATGCTCCAGTGTGTTTACACATGCAGAGCACATGTTTACACATGTTGGTGACTGGCCTGTTGCTGTCCACTTCATGGCCATGAAACATGGCCTCTCACTGAAATGGAAGCTTGGCGTTTTGTCTGCCCCCACCCTGGGGTTACAGGCATCCACAGACACACCCAGTCTTTTGGGCGGATGGTGGTGCTCCTTCCTAGGAGGTATTTTTACCCACTGGGCCATCTCCTGGGCATCATCCCTCCCCTGACCCCATAAGATGCTGAGAGAGGGAATTTATGTTATCTTCAGATGATTAGAGCCAAATTAGACATTTTGGAACTACTATTTTTGAGGTAGAGTAAGGGGACCGTATAACACTTTCTAAAGCTTGACAGTAAGAGTGTCTCTGGAGGCTAGAGCATCTCTCTGTTACTTGTGTCTTCTGTGTGACACTGTTGAGACTGACGTTCACCGTGGTGAGTGTATGCCCAATAGAGGTTCATCGAGTGAGCAATGGCTGAGTGTTGAGTTGAATTGTCTTTAGAGTCGATTGCCTGAGCATGATAAGTTTCATGTTGGTAGAAGACCCATACTGCTTAGCTTCCTACACAGAGTAAAGGCGGGAACAGATTTTAAGTACTAAATTTCACGAGGGCTTTTGAACCCGGATGAAGTTCAGTTGAAAAAGAGTTCTCTGGATTTTGAGACACAGGGCGCGAAGCTCAAACTGATCTCCCAGCGCACCCCTCCTTTTGTCATGGCTTTTCTCCTCAGAACTGAACATTGCTACGTAAATTGTTGATGCCTTCCCTCCCCCAACCAAATGTACTTCTTGTTGATACCTAGTGAAAAGCTGGGCTTGAGAAGGGCACTGTCTAGCCTCCAGTGAGCCCCGCAGCTCAGTTAGCCCGAATCCCATGACAAGCTTGTGGGCAGAGCTCCCCGGGTGCTCTGCTGGTGGCTGGAACTGGTGGCTGGAACTGGGCCGTGCTGTTCTGTCTGAGGGAAGTAGGGAAAGGTTCGCAGGTCTTGTGGACTGCTTACAGACGGGAGTCTTAAAAAATCACACCTTAGAAACCACAGCTGGGCACTTGGGAAAGTTCTGGAGGTGTGGGGTGGTATTGGGTGTGCAGAAACGTGAACGTCCTTAATGCCGCCGAACATGCATCTGTGGCTAAAATGGGAGCTGGGGCGATGGCACAACTGATGACAGAGACCAGAGGGTCCCTGGTGCTCAGTGACGAGCTGCCAGCTTAGCTGAAACAGTGAACCTCAGGTCCAGTGAGCAACCAACCCCATCTCCAGAGTTAAGGTGGAGCCTGTGAGATGGCTTGGCCAGTAAAGGTGCTCGTTACCAATCCGGGTGACCCGAATTCAGTCTCTGGTCATGGTGGAAGGAGAGAACCAACTCCCCCTACACACAGAGGAGAGAAATAGCTAAGATGGTCTAGTGTGCAAGAGACAGTTTGATCTCAGCATTGGGGGTGGGATGGGGGGCGGAAACGAAAGAATGGAAGGAAGGAAGAGAAACTTTAACGTGATTAATTTTATGTTGTGTGTTTTGTCACCAAAAATTAAAAATAAATTTTGTATATGCAAACACATATGAATGGAATCCTTCAGATAGAATGAAAGGATTCCTTACTAAAATACTTGGAGCTAAATGTATTTTGAGTCTTTGATATACTGGCGTTTCAAAGATCTCTCGCGGATGAGACCCAAGTAGAAATGGGCTTCCCTTACATCATATGTGGTACTGGGGCTTGAACCCGGGGCCTGGTGCATACTGGGCAAGCACTGTATCCCTGGGCTGTACCCCAAGTCTTTGCCTAGTGTTTTTAACAGCCCACATTTTGACCGTGCCTATCACATGAGATCAGTTGTGACATTTTCTTCTCAAGAAGTTTTGGGTTTGGGAGCATTTCCAATTTGGGGTTTCAGTATCGGGAGTGCTTAGCCTGTAACAGAACCCACCAATCTACCAGGTGGCCTTTTCTCTGGGATGAATAGGCAATGTTCCTACATTAGGCACATGCTGGAAACAGAAACAGGGCAGACATAATCGAGGCTCCCGAGTGTCCTATTTCCCATCTGCAAAGGGCAAGCTGTCCCTGACAGCTCCGTGCTTGGTCCAAGGTTACACGGTGACTCAGTGGCAAAGCCAGGAATAGCATGCCGAAGCCTGACTCAGCCCCACCTTCTCACTTGGGCCGAGAACATTCCGGATAGATGTTTGAATAGACATCTGGCCAACACTGATCTAAATTGAAACTCACACAACATTAAAACCGATTGTAAGGCAAACAAGAGTAACCCTTACCAGCCAGAACATGGTTGGCTTCCTACATTGTGGTATGTGCTTCATAAGTTTGGCCACCGCCAAAAGGTTGTCCTCAAGGGTCACAGACTTTGGAACTTTTAATGTCACCCAGCCCAAATTCCTCTCATGACTGACTTGCCCTGACGGATTTTACAGTGGTTCTTTCTCCCACCTTTGCCCTTTGGAAGTGATGCCGGAGATGAGTGTCCATTTGCCCATCCATTGGTGTCTGACACTTGGAGGAAGGTCCCCCCCCTTCCCCCCAGCACGTAACACAGGCCTGCTCTGTGGTACTCTACCAGCATAGCTGCTGGGAATGTGGACATCACTTCTTAGTTTCCAGCAACCCTTAATTTCTAGAAAATCCTTTCTTATTTGAAAAACCTACAGCTGCCAAGTACTTTGGAACTAGTGTGGTATCAGGAATTAATAGTCAGATTTGCTTTATGTTTATTTATGTGTACATGCCTGTCCATATATGTGTGGGTGCCTATGGATTCCCCTGAACCTGGAGTTCTAAGTAGTGGTGAGCTGTCTGACGTGGATGCTGGGAACAGAGTTCTCGGGAAGAGCAATCAAGAGCTCTTACCACTGAGCTGTCTTTCCAGCCCCACGCTATGCATGGGAATGTGACTTTACTGCTGAGTTGTTAATTGCCTAGTGTCTACAACGGCTGGAGTTCCACCCCCAACAATAAAAGATAAAATAAAAGCCCAATGCACACAAAACAAAAGCAGACAAGTCAAACAACAACACACACACACACACACACACACACACACACACACTCTGATGAACCACAAATGTCCATCACTAACAGTTACGTGCATGAGTTTGTTTGTATTGTTCTTGCAGGAACGCTATGGGACACCTGTGTTCTTGTCCCCTGTGTGGCACTCGTATGGTCTGTGTGTGCTCTCTAGGTAGGGCAGGGTTTCCATCTCTCGCTTTGGCTCAGCCAGTCCTGACAGTCACTTGGCTCCTTGAGTAGCCATGACATTGACACTCCTTAACCTATGAAATTACGACTACTCATCCACAGAGTTTGCTCCTGAGCATCTTCATGCCCATACTTATTCAGCTGATGTTTTTAAAATGCCGTCCTACCAGACTGTTTCCCCTTCGTTTCCGCCCATCCTTCCTGCTCCCTGCGCTTGCTCCAGTTCTGTCACCGGCCGCTCGTGTCACCCTCCCAGTTTCCTGTCACTCTCATAAAGTGCTTGGACAGGTCTAAGCGCATCAGCGAGGTCCACCTCCCCGGGGAGCTCTGGCCCACAAGCACACCCCGCTTTGCTTCCCTCTGGGCATCGGATAGATGGCTTTGAATGCTATTCCACAGACAAGAAAGATCCCTTTCCCCTGGTTTTTATTATGATAAGTAAACACTGGTGAGCCAATGGAGAAACGATGTGTTTAGTCTAGAGAAATATTCTTGGCCCAGCTGTCACCGGGTGGATCATTTATGCCCAAGACATGTTTCTCTTGGTTCCTGCTTGCTAATTAATGTCCTAAAATGGTGGAGTTTACGGGACTTTACGGGACCAAAACCGCCCTTCAAGGCAGCATCTTAAACTGGTTTCTTTTCTTTTTCTTTTTTTCTTTCTTTTTCTTTTCTTTTTTTTTTTTAAATAAGGACTTTGCTTTATTTTCGAATTCTAAGTTCAGAATATGCACCTAAGGAGTGACTTGGCTCCGTGTTGGGTAGATCCATGACTGAGACAACTTGCAGGAGGAAGTGTTTATTTTCGCTCACAGCTTCAGAGGAACCAACTGTCTTTGTGGGGGAGGGTTTGGAGCCATGCCCACCATGGCAGCCAGGAAGTGGACAGCAGGAGACGGAAGGGGGTTCAGGGCAACACACAGTCTCCAAGGATGTCTGTCTTCCAAGCAGGCCGCGGCTCCTGTCACTTAGCCCCTCCTCAGGCTACCAATGTCTTACTGTGACTCCATTGAAGGCCTACCATGCCTGAGCGCCTAAGATCTAACTTCCTGGGAGCTCATCTCAAAATCGCCCAGACACGCGTCATTAACCTCCTGCCCGTAAAGCTGAGCCATCTCCAGTGCTAAGTGCAGCTGGGCTGGGAGGAAAGGCAGATGGGGAAGGAGAGAACTGAATTGGAAGGAGAGAGGAAGAAGAACAGACATAAGGGCAGACACAGATTACCAATATCTATGTGAGCACCTACTGTGCGTGACAGACACTGTGGAGTTTGTCACCTGGGGAGGCAGGGTTTTACACCCACTCGAGAAGAAGAAAGCCCAGGCGATGCAACATATCTGTGGTTAAGTCAGGATTTAAGCCAGGATAGAGACGATTACAGGGCCCAGATTCTACTTAGCACAGCTCAATGCCTCTGGCAGTCGTTGCCATAGAAGTGGGGAGCAGGACATAGGCAGGAAGCAGGGACGTAAAAGGGTCAGGGCCAACCAGCTCTGAGGTCACTGTGCCTCTCATTCTGCGGGGTTGGGGACTGGGGTGTCAGCCTTGGACTGTTTGAAAACACCTATGAGGATGTTTATTTTGCTTTCCCTTAGTCTGCAGAGTCTAGCTCGCCGGGGAAGCCGTTCTGTGGGCTGCGGTAGCTGTGGTTACAAGATAACCTGAGGGTACATGAAATCTTAGGGTCTCCCCGATGAAGTACATTTAGAAGAGGGCTGTTTGACTTATGTTTTAATTAGATTTTTTTTCAACACTAACTCTCTCCAATGAAACTGAGTTTTTTTCACTTGGCTTTGACCAGCTCCTGTTGCACAGCTAGGCTCTTCTTCCTTTGTCCTACACGGGAGAAGTGGGTACTCTAATTGTGATTATTTATATACTTAGGGGCAACCCTCAAGATAGGGCTGATGTGCCTTGACTTTGTGCACACCGTGCAGCCTGTATGGTGGCCTTTCTGATCACCCAGTTAGGTCCTAGACACCCCCAAGTGGGACAAATGAAACTGATTCTCACTGCTTCGCTGTCAGCTCTGGATTTTTCTCTGCAGTGCCAAAATGGCTGCCTCTGTAACACAGAGTAAGCGGGCCGCGACTTCTGCTACCTTGCAGTGTGTGGTTATAGGCATGTGGCCTTCGGGGGTCCTGGAAACCTCTCTTTCGGTGGTGTCCTCCTGTCTTGGAAACAACCAGCAATTCTGGAAGGAGTTGCTTTCACGAGGGAACTTCCTGTGCCATGCCAGATGTCAGCTGGGGAATGGGAACCAGGGCGGGTGCGGGCTGTACCGTGTGTGAGGTCAAGCCTCTTGCCATCCCCTCCATCTCACCAGCAAGCCAAGTTGCAGCAGCAGATGGACCTGCAGAAGAACCACATCTTCAGACTGACGCAAGGGCTGCAGGAGGCGCTGGACCGGGCGGATCTGCTGAAGACTGAAAGGAGTGACCTGGAGTATCAGCTGGAAAACATTCAGGTGAGGGCCAGCAGGGGGCGCTGCGGACAGCTGCTGCCTGCTCCTCCCCCTCCTTCCTCTCCTCCCTCCCTCTTCCCTCCTCCTCCCCATCCTCCTCCCCCCTCACCCCCCACCCCCAGTACTTCTTTTCTGTTGTTAGTGGCCTTTGGTTGCTTGTTGCCGGTCATTTAATTAGGGCGGGCACCCTGACTCTCGAGGTTTTGTTTTTCTTGCATTTCCTACTTGATTGTTGGTGTTCTTAAAGCACCAAATCCAAACATGATGCTTCTGTCCGCCTCTGAGGCCATCCTTGTTCCCATGGATTGTAGGTTCTCTACTCTCATGAGAAGGTGAAAATGGAAGGCACTATTTCTCAACAAACCAAACTCATTGATTTTCTGCAAGCCAAAATGGACCAGCCCGCTAAAAAGAAAAAGGTGAGTTACAGCGCTCGACAGTTGGTGCGGGCGATCTCGCTCCGCCACCCATGACTCTGTAGATACCACTGTGATGAGTAACCGCAGAAACAGAGGAAAAACATACATTTCTATTTATTCTGGACTGAGTAATAACCAGGATAGCCTTTATCACAGGGGACCATTGATCAAGACCCAACAAATGACTGCTCTGTAAGGGAGCAATATAAGCTCTGTAAGGGATTTCTTCTGCTCCTGCAGAGGAGCTGGGATGGAGCAGAGGGTCATCTGCCGAGGGAATAGGCTTACGCTGAGGTTGAACATTAGGTCCGAAGGTCATGTGTCTAGGACTCTCGTGTGGGTCAGGTCACATGTGTGTCTGAGAATTTAGCAGGTCACATGCCTGGACGGGTCACCGGGAAACACTTGGGATTGATCTAACCCAGTGCTTTTATTTAGCCGTATGCTTTGATCCTCTTCAAGACAGAATTTTGCAATGTAGCTCACACTGGACTTAAAAAAACTCATAATGGTTTTGCCTTGGAGCACTGGGATTGCAGGTGTGCAGTGCCCTCCCATGGTCCCGTGCTGTTAAATGGCTCACAGACAAAGGAAGTTGAAATGGCCTGCTTAGAACTTGACTAGACAGCTGTCTTCACCAGCGCCGCCACAGCGCTCTGCTTTAAACCTTAACAACAGATGGAAACCCAGTCGAAAAGCCAGCTGTGACATATGAGGCCCTAGGCTCAGTCCCAGTGTGGGGTGGTAGGGATGGGTCTGAGGAGATTGCTTTCCCTACGCCCAGGCTCAGTTCCCCAACCGCTGCAGCTCTCATCCTAGGTTGGCCAATCCCCCTGAGCACCAGGAAGGTCTCTAAAGGCTTAGCAGTTCCCTTCCAGAGGTCTTAGCACATGGTAGCAATCATGGCAGCAGCGTTAGGGAAGAGCTTGATGACTTAGAATAGCCAGAGGAAGGGGCCAGCTGACCAATGGCCTCAGTTGGCTTCTGCGTTCCTTGGGTCACGTCTACTGCTCAGGAGGTGCATGCAGTGCTCCGAGGCCGTGTCTTGCTAAGCACTGGCCACAGGAGGGTTTTTCACATACCATGTTATCATATATTCTTGCTAAAGCTCATGATATTTAATCTTTTTTTTTTTTTTATTCTGGCAGCGGACTATTGTCTGGTCGTGTCATTGATGTTAGGATGTTTTGCGTTCTTTTTCCTGTTAATTGATTTTTTTTTTTTGTCAGAATTTTTTTCCTCTTCTGTGTACAGTAACTTTCTGTTGGTATTTTTTTTTTTAGTAAGCCCTTTGTTTTGATATCACCTTAGCATTTGTTTTCAATTTTTGCTTTTTTTTTTTTCTTTAAAAAAACCAAAAAAACAAATAACACCCCACCATCCTCTCCCTCCCCATGTCTTGTCACCAAGCACCATGAGACAAGTTTAAAGGCAAGATGGACCTCTGAACCATACCCACCTCTGCCAGCTCCATACTCCACCCACCCTGATTGCATTTTTTGAGGGGCAAAGACTCTCGGGAAATGGCTGTCCTGTCTTGGGAATGCTAAAGGAAGAGGTGGTGGCAGTTGAAGCATCTTTAACCCTCTCGGTGAAAACCTCCGCACCCGCTCTTTTTTTCAGCCGACTGGAATGGGCTGAGGCTCAGCCTCCCCTCCCCTCTCCCCTTCATATGCCATTTCCCCCAAACACACTTACAGTGAGTATATGCCTGGCCTTGGTGGCTTGCTCCTCCTGAGTCAGCTCTCCTTTAGCCTGGGTCCGGTACCAGTTTCTAGGAGTTAGGAGATATCTCTGTTTCCATTGCTAGGGTTTATTTAGTCGACGGAAAGAGGACCCTGCTTTGCCCACACAGGTTCCTCTGCAGTACAATGAGCTGAAGCTAGCCCTGGAAAAGGAGAAAGCGCGCTGCGCGGAGCTGGAGGAAGCCCTTCAGAAGACCCGCATCGAACTCCGGTCTGCGCGGGAGGAAGGTAGGGGCTCTTGGAAAGCCTTCACAGCTACGGAGCAGGCTGAAGACCATTCCCCATGAGACTGGCCAGGACTAACTAGTTCAGCATCTCTGGGGGCCACGGGTTTTCGTTGTTCCCAGTCTGTGCTGCTGAGTTAGTACAACAACTGCCCTTTTTGGTCTTGGGTCCTTGAAAGACAGCCACGGGTAACCCTCTTAGTCTGGTGCACTGGGTGGCTGGGCCAACTGAAAGGCTTTGTAACTGGTGTCTCCACAGCTGCTCACCGCAAAGCCACGGACCACCCGCACCCATCTACGCCAGCCACTGCGAGGCAGCAGATCGCCATGTCTGCCATTGTGCGGTCACCCGAGCACCAGCCCAGTGCCATGAGCCTGCTTGCTCCACCATCCAGCCGCAGAAAGGAGTCGTCAGCTCCGGAGGGTATGCTCTTGTGACAGACTGTTTTTCCTGTTGTAACCAGGTAGTTTATAAAGAAAAGAAGTGTGTGTGGCCGAGAGATTCAGGGTGTGGTGTCAGCCATCGTCTCGGGCTTGGCAGACGGGGCCTTGCAGCCAGACAGAGCATGGTAGCCCAGGTTGTCCATCTTGTAAAACTCCGACGCAGTTACAGGAAGCCTGTCCTCATGACAGCAGTCTAAGGCTACTAGAAGTCTCCTTCCCTGTCTGTTACTCAGGGTCACCGTTTCTCCAGTAGCTCATGTTAATATTCAGTCCTATACCGGATAAGAATATATTTCATGAACATGAAACAGTCTGGTGGTGCGCACCGTTAATCCCAGCACTCGGGAGGCTGTGGCTGGCAGAGGGCTGTGAGTTTCAGGCCAGCCAGGGCTACACAGTGAGACCCTGTCTAAAAGCAACCACCATGGACCTGAGGAAACTAACCTATGTTTCTTAGGTCCACTTTTAAAAATCTCACTGACACTGTCCTGTGCCCTGCAAGCTATCTCGGTGTTCTTTAAAAGACTCTATAATTGTCCGTTAGATGTGCTTCCTCTGGCAAAGAACTCAGCAGTACTCCATGTGTGAGCATGAGTCCCCTACCAAACCTGACCTGCCACAGTGTCTTCCACGGCATCTGTGCTTCTCGGAGTGGCTGGCAGGTGAATTCGTAGGAAATGGATCAGTGGGTGAAAGGTTATGGCCACTTCAAGGAACCAACTGGCGGCCAGTTGCTATGACCACTGACAGTGTGAAGGGCTTCCTTGCGCTCTCAAGAGTACTGTGTCACGCAGAGGCGACAAAGACTTTTGGAAAGGGTGAGACAGGTGGTTGGAGAAGCCCTGGGAAGGCAGCGTGGGGCCAGTCAGCACCCAGCTTACTGTCTGTCACCTGTCACTGTGAATTTGATGGCACTGTCTTGTTGATGTGTTTGTGGGACACTTTGGTTAGGATGCACTTAGCTCTAAAAGCCTTCCAGATGGGAGAGAACCGTCCCTGGCCAGGTGTCCACCGACAGGTGTCCTGGAGCAGATCTCTGGGCACCGTGGTTCCTCATAGCCCTCCTGGTGTGTGTCGTACCTCTGGGTATTGCTGTGCATTTGTGTCGACTTCCAGAGAAAGGAGAGGGTACAGTGAGGAGAGCCCAGCAGAAGGGGCCTGGTGGATATTCCGAGCTTGTCTCTGTGTAAACTTGCCTCTGGGTCACTGTTGAGGGAGAGCCAGTAAAGGGGGTTGGGGGGAGCTTGTTAATTTAGCAGGCAGGAATAAAATGTGAGACTCAGTTCTCCATACGTAAAAAGCTTTGAACAAAAGGTTAATCATGAGAAAACTGGACATAAAAGAATTCTTCAGTCAGTTCTTAATTTAATAATAAATTCTGCAGGTCATAATTAGTCCTTTTAAACTGAATTCTGTGAAAAGCATTAGGTCTATCTTCAATGACTTAAGTGCTTACAAATAGGGCTGGGCTGGTGGTGCACACCTTTAGTTCCAGCATTCAGGAGGCAGGGGGAGGAGAGACAGGCAAATCCCAGTGAGTTCAAGCGAGCCTGGTCTACGTAATGAATCAGTTCCACACCAGCCAGGACTGCAGACTGAGATACTGTCTCAGATAACCGTAACCACCCGCCCTCCCTTAAATGTCCCTAGACACGGGCACCACCACGGAGTTCACTTCTGCCAGGAATATGTTCTTAAAGTAACCATCAGGTCACAGAGAGACGGTCTTACTGATTGGACTAGATCTAGACACACATGCAATGGCTACAGTAACTTACAGATCATGTTTTGACAGCTTAATGAAGATACAACTCACATGTTCTGTAAATCATCACTGAATTTCAGCTCCGTGTTCTCAGGGCACTCCGTGTGGTCTGGTCACCTTCTCTCTGCCTGTAGGACACCCCGAAACCAAACAACCCATGTGCCTGTCAGCTGTTACTCTGAATCTCTCCCTCTCCCCACCTCTGGCGACGGCTAATCTTCTTTCTCTCTCTGGATCTGCCGTTCTAGGTCTTTCAAATGCATGGGCTCATACTACAGGCAGCCTTCTGTGACCAACTTATTTTCCAGAACACAGCATTCTGTGGGATCCACCCACACCGTAGCACGTCACTGCCCCGCTGGTTTCTTTTCTTTACGTGGCTAAATAGTAGTTCATTGTTTGGGTGGCGCATGTCACCCATTACACTGAGAGGGGCAGTGTGTTTTCTGTCCTCTTGGGCATGAAGCTAGGAATGGAAATTGCTGGAATACTGTATGTATCGTAGTCTATGTGCAGCTTTTTGAGGAACTGCCCTGCGGGGTCCTGAGGTAGCTGTACTACTTTCCGCCCTGCCCCGCCCCGCCCCGCCCCCGGCCCCCTGGGCAGCTCAGTCAATGCCGTTTCTCCGCCATCCGCTTCAACCCTGGTTTTCTGTTTCTCAGACTCTAGACACTTTAGGGACATGCACCTTGCTGTGGTTTTAATTTGCATTTTCCCTAAAGTCTAATGACACCTAGCATCTTTTCGGGTTCTCTGGGGTCCTTTTTCCCCCTTTGGGGGAATATCTAATCAAGTACTGGGTTGTGAGAACTCCTAACAGCTTCTCAGAGCCGATCCCCACAGAGACGTTGTCTCTCCTGGCCCCTGGCTTCTCTCTTCACTTCTGACTAACCATTTCCTTTCCCTTCAGAATTCAGCCGGCGTCTTAAAGAGCGTATGCACCACAACATTCCGCACCGGTTTAATGTGGGCCTGAACATGCGAGCCACCAAGTGCGCCGTGTGTCTGGATACCGTGCACTTTGGACGCCAGGCATCCAAATGTCTCGGTAAGAGGGCAGCTGTGTGTCTGCTAGACACCTCCGTGTCTCTGTCTGGAAGATCTATCAGGTGGAGGTGATGTTCTAAACTGTCTTATTAAACTGTTTCCTTTGGTGGGAGGGAGGACACATTTTCCCTCATGACCCCCACTGTCAGCGCAAAATTCTTTACCTTTGTTAATTTTCAGCCACTTTGTATCAGGCTTGTCTCTCCCCCGCTGGCTGGAACACCACGAACATGCAAGCATGTTCCTGCACACATCTCTGTGGGCAGCGTAGCCTGAAGCCAGGAAACCTGGGCCGAGGGCAGTGGCTCTCTGTGTCCCTGTGGGGGCCTGGCACCAGGGAAAGCATTGGGAGGGCTTGCATGCCCATCTTCACCTGCAGTCCTACTGGGGGTGGAGAAGCTTGGGGCTTGGCTGGAAGGCCACTGCGTGTCTTCAAGTTCTTGGTTGCTCTCCCCTAGAATGTCAAGTGATGTGTCATCCCAAATGCTCCACCTGCTTGCCCGCCACCTGTGGCCTGCCTGCTGAATACGCCACACACTTCACCGAGGCCTTCTGCCGAGACAAAATGAACTCCCCAGGTCTCCAGAGCAAGGAGCCCTGCAGCAGCTTGCACCTGGAAGGATGGATGAAAGTGCCCAGGTACCTCAGGGAGGAGCTGGCGGGAGGGTCACAGGGAGGGAATTTCCACTCTCCATGTCTTCCAGGGAAGTGTCTTTGAGGGAGCCCCTCCCACTTGCTTCTCTGGTCTGGGTCTGACATTTTTTTCTCGTCCATCTTTCTTTCCCCAGGAATAACAAACGGGGACAGCAAGGCTGGGACAGGAAGTACATTGTCCTGGAGGGGTCAAAAGTCCTCATCTATGACAATGAAGCCAGAGAAGGTAAATTAGTCATTCAGGGGGGATGTCATTGCACGCGGCTAACCCAGGCCCAAGTGTTGGAGTGAATGAAGGCTTTGTTTTTTTAGAGTTTGGTTTTATTTGTTTGTTAATTAATTAATTAATTTTTTTTTTTTGGACTGCCTCGCAAGCCTTCTCTGCTTTCCCAGTTTTCAGAGTTAAAAGCCAGGTGACTTCTCTAAAGGTTATTGGTGCGATACTCGATCTATAGGTCTCCCCCTTGAAGGACCCGCAGGGTGCTGCCCCGAAGATCCCACCTGCTAACACACCAGAGAGCTTCCGCCTCAGTCAACTAGCCCACAAATCCGCAGCGGCGTCAGAAAGTTGACTGTGCCCCTCATCTGACGCACTTTATTTATTTATTTTTTATCTTCCCCTCTGCCTTGTCTACACCTCTTTCCGTTCTTTGTCCTTGTGCGGCTCTTTACTCGCCTCTGCTCTCCCCTCCTCTCCCCTCCCCTCCTCTCTCCTCCTCTCTCCTCCCCTCCTCCCTCTCTTCTCTCGTTCTTGGTCCTGTTCTTTTGTTTTTCTTTCCAACCTTGCTCTTTGCACCAAGCTGGACAGAGGCCGGTGGAAGAATTTGAGCTATGCCTTCCCGACGGGGATGTATCTATTCATGGTGCCGTTGGTGCTTCTGAACTTGCAAATACAGCCAAAGCAGGTGAGTGCGATCCAGAAGAGCCCCGCCCAGGAGGTGGGCTGGGTTTGACAGGTTGAGAGGAGCAGGATGGGGACCACCTCTGTCCAGTCCCCCATCTTAGCAGGAACTCAAGTTGCTGGGTTTGGTGGGATTCTGATGCTGTGACATCATCATCCCTGTTGGGGGGTGGGGTGGGGAGCCTCCACGGCCAATCTTGTGCTCTCTGAAATCTTGTAGATGTCCCATACATACTGAAGATGGAGTCTCACCCACACACCAGCTGCTGGCCTGGGAGAACCCTCTACTTGCTGGCACCCAGCTTTCCCGACAAGCAGCGCTGGGTCACCGCCTTAGACTCTGTCGTCGCAGGTGGGAGAGTCTCTAGGGAAAAGGCAGAAGCCGATGCTGTGAGTATGTGACCATGACGTGGCTCACATGGGGCTTCTCTGTAGTGTGCGCGGCTGTGGGCACTGACTGTAATGGTGGGAATCGCTTTGTTGTGCAGAGCAGGGGAAGCTGTGGTGTCTGCCTGGAGCAGCCTCACCGCAGGCGTGACGTTTATAAGGAAGCCCTCCCTCCTCCCGTTTACTCCCTGAGGTCCTGAGTTATAAGCACTTTGACTGGAAACCCCGAAGCAGAGGCCAGTGTGCCAATGAGCACCTGCGCTCTGGGAGGCCATACGCTGTCTGTCCAGCTGCCTCCGCAGCATCTGCCGTCCGTAGACAGGTCTGAAATCCCGCTTGTCCTTAAGCCGTTGCAAATGCTGCTGTGCCTCCGTTGGCACTGCTCTTCCTGGCACATTCCCGGGTGCAGACTGCACTCCTTGCTCACTAGTGTTTGCTCCACCGAAGACCAAGCAGCACTTTTTAGACACTTAGCCATGGGATCATTCTTAGCTGTGAGCCTCCTGAAGGAACTGGGTCTTTTTCTACACATGAGCCTTTTCCTGAAATGTCCCTTAATGTGTGTACAATAGGCATGTGACTGTACTTCCTGTGAGCATCAGCCGGTGTGGGTTGAGGTAACGAGAACTAGAGGCTTGGCTTGCTGAAGACTCCTGTGCTTTGTGTTCTTGTTGCAGCTGAGGTGGGGAAGGGGCCTTCCTAACAGCTCATTAACCCTCCGCACCTTTATCTTACCATTTCCTGTCGCGGAGTAGCATCTGTGCCTACGTCACCCACTTGTGTGTGTCCGCACCAAGCTGTAACCGAAACTAATTAAGAGCTGCACTGGGTTTCAGTCAAAAGATGTGGCCAGAGCCTGGGGTCGCAGCTCAGCAGCCGAGCATTTGGCCTGGCGTGTGTGAGGGTGTGGTCACTGTGAGCCTTTGAGCTTGATTTTAGGTTTCTGTCCCTCTGGATGCCTTGGTCATAGATAGTTTGAACTCAGTCAGCCTCATTTTTTAATTTTTATTTTTATTTTTTTTCTGTTTTCTTTCACATATGGAAAGAAATTACTTGGAAACTCTCTGCTGAAATTGGAAGGTGATGACCGGCTTGACATGAACTGTACCCTGCCCTTCAGCGACCAGGTACATGGCCTGAGCAGCAGGCACTGTCAGCTAGCGGCTGGCCGAAATCACACACTGTCAGGATGGGGGCGGGCTGGCTTTGCTGCTGTTAAGCATGGGGATTTTTGTGGTGTCTGGCTGACACTCTGTCTCTTGACCTCTGCCCTGGCAGGTGGTGCTGGTGGGCACCGAGGAAGGTCTCTATGCGCTGAATGTCTTGAAAAACTCCTTAACCCACATCCCAGGAATTGGAGCAGTCTTCCAAATTTACATCATCAAGGACCTGGAGAAGCTGCTCATGATAGCAGGTGGGAAGCCTAGCACACAGCCTCTGTTGGCTTTTATGGGCAGCACTTGGATCACGCTGGAGATGTGCAGAGGCAGCCTCCTGGCTGCAAGCTGGAGCAGCAACGTCCCTTTTCTGTGTGTCTCTGCTGATGCCAAGCCTTAGCTGATGGACATTTGTCCACATTTGGTTCCCTGTGCATTTTACCAGCCTGACACTCTGAAAGAACGCCTTAACCATTCTGCCACATGCAGACTACCTCTCACTACTATACCGAAACAGCTGAGACCAGGCTTCTCATGAAGAAGAGAGGTTTATTTACCCACAGCGCCAGAGGTTCTGAATCCCAAAGGCATCATGCATGCTCGGTGAAAAGTTCTCCTTGGCTGCATGACCACATGCAGAGAGCGTGCAGGGGCATGCTGGGAACCAGCAGATTATCACAGGAACATTGGATAGTCAAGGCTTGCTCCTTTATAGAGCCTCTCATGAACTCACGGGGGCTGCTGCCTGAGGCCTAAGACCTCCCGATAGATCCTGGGGCTACCACTTCACTGTTTAATTTTATGTGTGTGTACACTGCAAGGCCTCACAGACTGATTCAAATCCAACTTTGTTTTTCTGTTTTAGATAGGCTTTCCTGTAGCCCAGGCTGACCCCAGACTCCTGATCCTTCTCTTTCCCACATGTAGGAATTCTGGGAATATCCCATCAGGCCCTTTGTTCTAGTTGCCTCTGCTCCAGTGTGGGCGATGACCTCCTGAGAGCTAGCCTCCTGCACGTGATCGCGATGTGGTTACTACAAGATCCTTCTTGTGTTCATGAATGCTCAGACCTGTACCCTGGATGTATACTCTCCAACATTTTACTACCCGGCTTTCCTTTCTGTACAAGTGCATTTATTGATTTTATTGATTTTTTTTTTTAAACCATTTGCATTAACTGTAGGTATGAACCCTAGCCAAGGCCATCAGCGTATGACCCTGTGGGCGCTTCTGTTACATGTCTTTGGCATCTTTTTTTTTTTTTTTTAACCCTTATTACTTGTTGGCAGGACCTTTTTACTTGCTTAAATGTTTGAAGGATGTGTCCCAGGCTAGCTTTAGATTTTGTATGTAGCCGAGGCTGACCTGAACTTCTGGCCCTCCTGCCTGAGTGCTGGGATCACAGGCGCCAGCCGCCACGTCTGGATTGGTTCTCGCCCCTCCGTCTCTCACACCACGGGCACGCCTGAGTAGCCGGAGCCCTTCCTTGCTTCTCAGCTTTCTTTCTTCCGTGTTCTGGGTGCATGTTTGAAATTCTTTAGTTTTTGCCTGCAGAAATCATCCCCATCCCCAGGGAACCTTACAACTGAGAAATGAGCTGCTTTCCTTTCAAATCTAAAGCACAGCCGAGACAGTGAATGCACGTGCTGGTCAGGTGTGCCCCTTCCCAGAAAAATCCAGGAATCTTCCACCCAGACTCAAGCTGGGGGTCACCATGTGGAAAATTCCTTTCTTGATCTCCTTTGATGGGTCTCAGTCAAAATGAAGGACCCCGAGCCCCAAACCCTGATAGGAAGCTAACGGTAGGCCACGGAGCTTTAGGAAAACACAAAGGAATTCCGCGTGCAGACTTGGGTTCTATCTTTTAGCTGTTTCATTCTGTATGCAGATATTCCAAACTCAGAAGCCCTTCTGCCCCCCCTCATCTTGGATAAGGAGCAACCCCTACTTTGTCCACAGAGGCTCCTGCGAGTTTTAGTCACTGGTAAACCTGTTGTCCTCTGTGTCTTCATTGATGGGGCCCCTGACCACAGCTGTTCTTTTCCTCACAGGGGAAGAGCGGGCTCTGTGTCTGGTGGACATAAAGAAGGTGAAGCAGTCCCTCGCACAGTCACACCTCCCCGCCCAGCCCGACATCTCCCCCAACATCTTTGAAGCTGTCAAAGGCTGCCACTTGTTCGCTGCTGGCAAGGTAAACTCCCCTCCAGGCTTTTGCTGATGGAATGTTCTGGAAATCAGGTCTGCTCCCCTTCTCATCAAACTGAGTTGACCTTGAAAATTGGGCCTGCGAACACTTGGTTTCCTTTTGGTACTGAAGTAAATTGGGCAGATGTGTGACATAGGCCCAGGCCTTAGATCCAAGGGGAATGTCTGAGGAACACAGAAGCTGATGTGAAACACAGGGTCACAGAGCACTAGAGAGCGAGTGTGTGAGATGAGCCTCCACAAAACAGCACTTGGGAGGCAGAGGCAGGCCAACCTCTGAGTGTGGAGCCAGCCTGCTCTACAGAGTGAGTTAAAAGCCTGCTACAGGTGTGTCATGAGGCCCTGTCTCAAAACAAAACCAAAACAATCCGGGGAAAAAAAAGGCAATTCAACATAGAAATGCGTTTATTACTACTATAAACTTACAAATTCTAAATTCTATTTATTTGGTGGTCCGTCGGTACCTGCCAGGGGTTGGCTCCAGAACCACCCCTTGCAACAAAGCAAAATGCAAAGATGCAGCCGACCTGTGCCGTGCCGTGATGGGGTCCTGTGATCTCTGCCCTGCCTCCATCATCCCCAGATGACTTACAGTGCTAGTGTGGGCAGTGTCCTGTACCTTGACGCGGAGACAAAAGCCTCAGACTGGTGTGCTGACACCATTGCGCCCTCACCCAGGTCCCTTCAATGTGTGTTGGTTCTGCAGTGTTAGGAGTCAATCATAGAGGGCCAAGTATGCAGCAGAAACTACTTTCCAGAACTAGCTAGAGCCAGTTTTCCCCCGTTTTTCAACCTGCCAAAATTCCCGGTAGAAGACACACTGATCCATCGTTGGCCTTCTCATTTAAAATTTGACAAGGTTAAGAATATTTACAATTGTGTTCACATATGCGTGTACACTTCTGACGACATCTGAACCAAGCACTTTGTTTTGTTTCGGGACAGGGCCTCGCTAGCTTTGGCTGGCCTGGACTATCTAGACCAGGCTGAACTTGAGCCAGAGACCTGCCAGTCTCTGCTTCCCAAGTAGAGGTGTGTATCGCCACACCGGTCTTGAGTCAAGCATTGATCGAGCCCCTAGTACTGTAGGGTTTTTCTGATTTCACCCCCATGTGGGTTCCAGGGATGGAACTCTGGTCACCCAGCTTGTGTGGCAACCGTATTCACCTGCTAAGCCCTCTTGCTGGCCCAATGCCTTGCATTTTGCTCCTGTTCATCTCTTTTGTGGGGAGTTGTGTTGCTTTGAAATACAATCTCATACGATCTGAGTCGGGGTTGGCCTCAAGCTCACAGCAATACTGCCCCAGCCTTAAATGCCAGCGTCGCAGGCATGGGCTACCGTGCCTAGTTGCTTCATTAATCTTTAGAAAGGAGCAGCTTCCAGCTGGGAAAGGCAACTCAGCTACATACGCCTGTGATCCAAGATTGTCCCCTAGAACCCGAGGGATGGTTCCCCGGACCAGCAGGACAATGGATGAGTCCCCTTCCTTGAGTTAACCCTCCCTAGTCTGTAGACTCTAGCACCTCCAGAGACAGCTACCCACCCCACCCCACCCCAGGCTGAGTCCTTGAGCATTCAGACCTGAGAGAATGGCTGAAGTCCAGCTGAGGGGCAGGGACTCCCTATCGCCACCTGCAAGCTGGATTCTGCAAGCAGGCGCAGCGGGTTTGGTGAACTCGGTGGCTTTTTTGCTCAGAGGACTGAGTTCTACCACACTCAACAGAGTGGACGGTGGGAAGGTTGTACTTTGACCTTCATCCGTGCACCACAGTGTGTGCATAGGCATGTATGTGTGCACGCACGTACACACACGTATGTGTACACACGCAAGCACACATACTCAGCGCTGCAGTCTGTCACGGTGTTACTTTGTCCTTATCTTTGCCTTTTCCCTTCCTTCTTTTAATCTCCCCGACTTTTTCTGTTATCTCCCAGTTTCTTATCTAGCTCACTGAGTTTCATAGTTTCTTTTTTTCAAGGCTATGCATTGTCCTCTGACTACTGTTTTAGCTCCACCTTGTATCTGTTGCTGTGTATGTTTTTTTTATCATCATCCTATTTAAAATAGGAGATTTTAAAGTTTCTCCTATGAACAATGAGTTACTTAGAAATGTACATGTTGGTTTCCAAAAATAACTTAACAATTATAGATCACCCGTTTTATTGTTTGGAATACTAAAAACAATGTGATATGTGCATGTAAATTGTAAAGCCTCACACTGAATTATGTGCACAGCCTCCTCAACCCCAGCAGCAGCATCACCTGTAATCTGTTTTCCTCTCTGCCTTTCAGCATCTGACCTTCAGTTTAGGGATCTGTGTATCAGAAGACAGACAGGAAGGCTGGGGCTCTTCAGGCCTCCTCCTTTCTGGCTGTATTCAGTGTGGGGCCTCAGCCCATTGCTGGCCACCCTGTAATGGTGGTCATTTGTTGCTAGCCAGGCAATCTAGAACCACCTGGGAGAGGAGCCCCACTACATTCCTTTAGGGATTACGTCATGAAAATGACGTATGAGCCAGCTTGCCTTAGCTGGGGCCGGCCCATTCCCTGAGCAGGACATCCTAGGTTGCATACCTGAGCAAAGCGAGCTGAGCTCTAGCATGCTGAGCTCTAGCATACTGTGCTTTTGTCTCTCACCGCCCCCACCTGCCCCAGCTCCTGCTGTCCTGTTCTCCATACAACCGTGAGCTGCACCTTCCACTGAGACCCAGGTTAAACCCTGTCTCCCATGCATGGTTATGTCAGGGGATCTGACCACAGCACCAGATAAGAAGCCTTGCCTGTGATTATCCTCTCTAGAAAGAAAGGCCCATAACCGTGTATGTCCTCAGATTCCAGTTGACAGTGGAAATGAACCACCTCACAGAATTCTCTAGTACCTACCCCTCGTCTTCTTCATGTCACTCGGGGTAACGTCAAAAAAGTCTGCCTCCGCCCAAAGGCACATATATGTGAACTGTGAGATGTCACATGGCCCCAGCTAAGGCTGTGAGTCTCAAACCAGGAGACATTTGGTAGTGTACAGACAGTTTTGGTTATCCCAAGTAAAAACATCCGGTGGTCAGGGCCACGATGCTCCCCTTGTCCTCCAGTGTACAGGTGGTCCCTACACTGACAATGATCTGATCCAAGATGTCTCTGGTGCTGAGGCTGAGACCTTGTCTAGTTTTGTGCAGAGTTACAGTTCATGCTGGTGACACGTTCTTTTTCTTGCCCCCATGGCCTTGTAGATCGAGAACAGCCTCTGCATCTGTGCCGCTATGCCGAGCAAGGTCGTCATCCTCCGTTACAATGACAGTCTCAGCAAGTATTGCATCCGCAAGGCAAGCCAACAAACAGCCCAGCCTCTGCCTGGGGTCCACGCACACACTGTGCTGAGTGAGGAAAGCTTGTGTCTGGTCCTTCTGCTCTGTCTTGAGTGTGAGACCTGTCCTTCCTTCCTGGAAGAGCCCAGAGCCTGTGGTAGCCACAGTGTCCTCTCTCTTTCCTTCTGGGTGGGATCTGCCCAACAGACTCGGCTTCTGAAGGTGGATGGAGGAGATGCCCCTTTGAGCTGACAGAAGGCAGCTTTGTCTTAGAAGTTAACAGTCCCAGGCAGTGTCTGTCTCGTCTCCCTCAGCGCCTGGAGGTTTTCGGTGATAAGGGACAAGACAGCACTGGCTCCGTTTTGTCTTGTGATCAAGGGTCTGGTTCTCCTCAGGACAGAATGCTTTGTGGGGGGTGGCCTCGGTGTGGAGGAGAAACATTCCAACCTTTAACTCTGCCTTGCTTCTGGAGACGGTGTCTGCTGTCCCCAGACTTAAGTGTGTTGTGTAGTTGATAAGTCTGGCTCATGCCTGGTCATGTCATGATAACACCAGAGTGAAAAAGGAAATGGGTTATGGGCAGGTTGTTAGTGAGCCACTGTCTCTGCGGGCTCGTTAGCCAGCGCTTCTCCTCGACCACCTGTGTATGCAGGATGGAGCTGGCCACTTCCAGGTTTTCTGGTTAGCAAGGCTCAGTCTACCTTTGATTTTCCTACCACCTCACTGAGTGATCAGAAAGAAAGAGTTCAAAAAAAAAAAAAAGAAGTGGGAGAGGGACAAAGGGAGGGATGGACAGACAGAAAGGGAGAGGACAGGAGGAGGGAGAGAGTCAGGGAGGAAGGGGAAAAAAGAAATACCCAGAGATTTAAAAAAAAAAAAAGAAGAAGAAAAACTTAAAAGAAGGGAAAAAATCAAGAGAAAAGGTTGTAAAAAAAATCAGACGAAGATGGTGACTGTCACTGTAGCATTCTGTATCCTGTGTGTCTGTTTCCTCAGACTTGGTATGCAGCCGATGGATACATTTTCTGTGACTGTGATTATTAAAGTTTGATCCGTTGGCTTCAGGGTAACAGGATTCCTGGCCATCACTCTGGGAAAGCATGCTGGTTATGTTTTGTTTTGTTTTAATGATAATAGGATTGGCCTAGAAACAAGTACAAATAATTAGAAGGCAGTTAAGACAGGAATGCAGCATTTACTGTGTTGATGATACAGCCTTAAATTAGAAACCAGCAAATTGCAAGCTAGCCCACAGGCGGACACTAAGCTAGGCACCCCAGCTGCCAGTGTTAGTGTGAGATTCCAGCCCTCTGCTCCTGCAAGGACACAGTGTTGCTGTTTTACCTGTCTGTGGAAATGGCGTTTCTCACTATTTGGGAACTGCAGTTCTGCCTTGTTTTCTCAGGATGCCTGGGCTGGGGTAGAGCGACGGTCATGAGGTACCATATGGGTCACCCTGGCAGGCATGTGGTGAGAGGCTTGGCTAGAGGCTCAGGCAGAGACAGAGCAGCAGAAAAGCGGCGCCCCTCATCATCTCTGTCCCTCTGTGCCCCTCCCCTCAGGAGATAGAGACCTCTGAGCCCTGCAGCTGTATCCACTTCACCAATTACAGTGTCCTCATCGGAACCAACAAATTCTATGAGATTGACATGAAGCAGTACACGCTAGAGGGTATGACTGCCAACCTCCTCCCCACCCACGCGGCTCTGGCCCTGCGGAGGGAGGCTCGGGCATCGTCCCTGAAGCCCCTCCTGGCCTGCCTTCACAGAGTTCCTGGACAAGAACGACCATTCCTTGGCACCTGCTGTGTTCGCCGCCTCATCCAACAGCTTCCCTGTCTCCATTGTGCAGGCGAACGGCGCTGGGCAGCGAGAGGAGTACCTGCTGTGCTTCCACGGTGGGTCCCCTGGTCCCCGCCAGGACCCAGGGATGGGGAGGGTTTACCCAGCATCGTGGATGCCTGCTGCGGTTCCCTCCCAACCAGGGCAGCGGCCCGGCCACCCTGACGTTTCTCTCTTGCCTTCTCTCCCTTGCTTCCCGACAGTCACCATCTTCGTCTGATTTTTTTTACGACCTTTTCTCTTGATTTTTTTCCCTTCTTTTAAGTTTTTCTTCTTCTTTTTTTTTTTTTTAAATCTCTGGGTATTTCTTTTTTCCCCTTCCTCCCTGACTCTCTCCCTCCTCCTGTCCTCTCCCTTTCGGTCTGTCCGTCCCTCCCTTTGTCCCTCTCCCACTTATTCTTTTTTTTTTTTTGAACTCTTTCTTTCTGATCACTCAGAAACTTCACTTAAGAAATTTTCAATTTAAACTGGAGATGGCTCTGGGGTAGTCGTCTGACTTTGCCGGTTTGGTTAGATCCAGTCAGTTGTCCCTGGGCTTTGGTCCTCATTCTCCCATCAAAGCATGTATGACTAATGTCCCCATGCCCTTGGCACCTTACAGAATTTGGGGTGTTCGTGGATTCTTATGGAAGACGTAGCCGCACAGATGATCTCAAGTGGAGTCGCTTACCTCTGGCCTTCGGTATGTGAGGTACAGGGTGGGAGCGGGGGGATCTCCTGGTCTCCAAAGCTTGTGTCCTGGGAAGGAATTGTGTGGAATTCTTGGCTTTGGTCTGGTGCTGGTATCTTCTAGTGGACTTTAAGTGTATGGGCGTGGCGTGGGCAGAATTCACCTAACAGTGTGTTTGTGGAGAACCGTGAAAGTCTTGTCTCCAAGGCCACAGTCCACCCTTGTGGAACGTAAACTCTCGTGATACAGAGGAGAACATTCCTCATGGATTTCAAGGCTGCATAGTGTCCCATGGGACACTTAAACATAAGTGAGTTCTGACTAGGCAGAACAATGAGCTCATACGCGTTCATTCTGTAAGTGTGAACACTGTGGTAGGCGGCCTTGTGCTGTCTCGTCAGATGCTGTTCTTTGGTTGCATGTCCCTAAATGTGGAGTAGATCAAAGAAGAAACAGATATGTAGGTCCATAAGACAAGACTCTGGATGCTCTGCAGCACCACTGGGGCCCAAAAGACACACACACACACTCTTGTCTCTCTCTCACACACTGCCTCTCTGACTCACACTCTCTCTCTCTCACACACACTCACTCTCTCTGTCTCACGCACACACTCTCTCTCTCTGTCACACACATGCACAGAATAAAAAAATGTAAAAGAAAATACTTTTTCGTTGTTATTGTTCACCTGGATCTAGAGCTTAAAGCAGCAGCTTGTTGTCCACCGCTCTGGCTCTGCTCAGCTGTGTCCCTCATGGTGTCACTAGAATCTGGGACAAGGAGAAAGTATGAAACAGCCTCAGAAACAAGGCAAAACAAGGTGGCTTCTCTGCCTCTCTGCTCTGTTTTGCTTTTCTGTCTTTTGTTGGCCACAGGGGTCACTTAGCTAGAGGCCTTGTTTCCCCTCTATCTGGACACATCCAGGACTATAAACAGAGGCTTCATGGCTTTTCTTTTGCACCACATTCTGCTGGCTCAAGCAGGCCTACAGGGCTGCCATGTTCAGAGTCATGGCTTGCTGCTACAGGAGCAGCAGTGACAAGAGAAGAGAGAACAGGGCCCGTCCTGTCTTCTCTGGTTGCAATGTCCCCTCATAGAGAGGTACGTATTAGACTGTAGCTGCTGTGTTGGCACACAGCAGGGTCTGGAGTTCATGGCCAGCCTGGGTGACGTAGGGAGACTGTCTACAGAATGAAGCAAATAAGAATAACAGCAAAACCACACTGAAATATCTAAGTCCTGGACTTTTAAAACCTCTGCTTGGAGATGCCAGAGAGAGCACTGACTGCTCTTCCAGAGGACCTTGGTTCAGTTCCCAGCACTCACATGGCAGCTCACAGCCATCTGTAACTCCAATTCCAGGGATCTGATGCCCTCTGCTGGTCTATGATGGCATCGGGCACAGACACTCATCATGTACAGGCAGAACACTTAGATATTGGGGAAAAAAAAAATCTTTAGAAACGTGGAGAGTGTTGTAGTGTAGACAGGTCCGTGGGAGAAGTCTCACCCTGGTGTCCGTCTCCTAAGTTCTCCGTCTTGTCCCCAAAGGGAAGGACTTTCCTGAGCTTATCTTCCCAGTGTTCTGTGCAAATACAAGCATGTGGTAGACTTCTCCCCATCCCGAGGGTAACATGCTCTGCGAATGCGTCTGAATGGATGCTGGGTCATTGGCACTGTAATGAGTGCTAGATGCTGGGTCCTTGTTCAGGTTTTGATTTTCCACTCTCCCCCCCCGCCCCCCCTTTTCCCTCATGTGCATCCTCCATGGTGGCCTTGCAGCCTACAGAGAACCTTATCTGTTTGTGACTCACTTCAACTCACTGGAAGTAATTGAGATCCAGGCACGTTCCTCACTGGGGTAAGCATTTCCCTTCATGCTTTGAAGCCAGGGGTGCCACACAGCAATGGAGGCAACCAGTAACTGTCAACTCTCTTCTGGACTCTTGCAGGACCCCTGCCCGAGCATATCTGGAAATCCCAAACCCTCGATACCTGGGCCCCGCAATTTCCTCCGGAGCAATTTACCTGGCCTCCTCATACCAGGACAAGTTAAGGGTCATATGCTGCAAAGGGAACCTCGTGAAGGAGTCGGGCACTGAGCAGCACCGGGTGCCCTCCACCTCCCGCAGGTACTGAGTCTCCTTCCCTCCACCACGTGAAGATGTTCAACACAAAGCATGCTTTCTGTGTGTGGCCACCGTAAGCATCAGTGGAGGGCTTCTGGTGACAGCGGCAGGGACCATCTCACATTTTCCTGAGGGAGTCTTCAGTGGCTCTGTTGAGAACAGCTCAAGACTTAGGCTTCCTTGCTTTGGTCTGTGTCTGTCCTACTAGCTGCTGAGCCCTAGAAACCTGTGGCAGCCCCTTGTTCATGCTGCTCACGGCCAGTGCAAGAGAGAGGCAACTGGAACCCTCGGTTTAGTCCTCATGGGCCCACTAGAGCACTGTGGGATCTCACAGGAGGACCTGCAGCCTAGACTTGGGACCAGGAAGGATTTCCCCAAAGAAAGGAAGCAAGGGAGGGGCATCAGGAGGTTAGGGTGACAAACAGGCAGAGGGGAGGTCCTGAGGAGTGAGGTGGGGTGGGGATGGGATGGGCTGTAGCTTCCCAGGCCACCTGGAGGCTTCTATGGGACCCGAGAACCCTTCTGAGTTCTAATATTTTATTTTAAAACTTGCATTTATGTTTGTGTTGGAAATCTAACCCCCCGGATATAGCACCTAAAGGGCACAGAAAGTATTAAGTAGTAGTCTATTTGGTTTCTTTACTTTCTTATTTATTTATTTTTTTAAAAAAATAAAGATTTATGTATTTTTACTTATTTTCGTTTTATTGAGTTAAGAGTCTCAGTTTGTAGCCCTGGCTGGCCTGGAACTCACTATTATGGACCAGGCTGGCCTCTCACTCATAGAGACCATCTGCCTCTACCTCTAGACTATGCTGCTTACACCCGGCCCATTTTTTTTTTTTTTTAATTATTTTATGCATATGAGTATTTTGCCTGCGTGTATGTGTGCCTGGTGTCCAAAGAGGCCAGGAGAGGCATCTGATCCACTGTAACTGGAGTTACAGACCACGTGGTTGCTGGGAATTGAACTCAGGTCCTCTGAAAAAGCAGCCATGCTCTTAACTGCTGAGTCATCGGTGTAGCCTCCTGCCCTTTCATTTGAAGAGATAATGGTCTCGTCAAGCTCCCATGCTACCCCGGGCTCCCGGCTCAGACCGTTCTCTCCCATCATCCCTCAAGGATCTGAACCTGGCTTCTTTCCTTGTTCCTCCCTTCCTCCCCCTCACACCACCACCCAGGAAGAAACCAAATTTGTTTCTAGTCAGACATCTTTCTGCAGGTACATGGCCCAAGTCCATGTCTGCTACGCCATAAAAAACAATGCCGTGTATCATTCTGTTTTCTGGCACTACAACGAAATGCCTGGAGCTGGGTTAGTTATAAAGAAAAGAGGCTCATGGTACTTGTCTTAGTCGGGGTTTCTATTCCTGCACAAACATCGTGACCAAGAAGCAAGTTGGGGAGGAAAGGGTTTATTCAGCTCACACTTCCATGCTGCTGTTCATCACCAAAGGAAGTCAGGACTGGAACTCAAGCAGGGCAGGAAGCAGGAGCTGATGCAGAGGCCATGGAGGGATGTTCCTTACTGGCTTGCTTCCCCTGGCTTGCTCAGCTTGCTCTCTTATAGAGCCCAAGACTACCAGCCCACAGATGGCACCGCCCACAAGGGGCCCTCCCCCCTTGATCACTAATTGAGAAAACGCCTTACAGCTGGACCTCATGGAGGCCTTTCCTCAAGGGAGGCTCCCTTCTCTGTGATAACTCCAGCTTGGGTCAAGTTGACACCCCAAACCAGCCAGCACAGTGCTGTTCTGAAGTCAGGGGCCCACGTGGTAAAAGACAAAGACCAACACACGTGTGTCCCTTCTTGTCTCTGTACCCTCCCTGCTCATGTCCTGAAGGCTGTGTCTCCACCTCCCATTACCACCATAGTTAAATTCCATTACAGTTCTTTTAACATCTCACTGTGAGGAGGACTGGAGAGATGGCTCAGTGGTTAGTGTGTGTGGCTCTTGCAGGGGACTAACATTCTGTTCTCAGTGCCCACACCAGGAGGCTCACAACAGGTGACAGGGGATCTGATCTTCTAATCTTCTCCAGCACCTGCATGCACACACGCACACGCACACGCACACAGTGTTCTTAAACTCATACAGGCACACAGATGTCACACTCCACTCTCATACAGTGGGGAGTAAATCTCCATGCGCGACCGCTCCAGTCCCCTGGATCACACTGAGTTCTCTACTTCGATACCTGCATCCCATGAAGACTACCATAGGACGCCCTTCAAAGGGTACAGTTTAGTGATCTGAGCATTTTTGTAAATGTATCCAAGTCTCCACCAGTATCTAAGTTTAAAATGTTTCTATCACTCCCAAAAGAAGTTTGTTTTCCTCTGCATCAGCGGCTGCCTCAGGCTTGATCTACATTCAGCAAGGGCTACCGTTCAGCTGCCAGGTGAAGCCTCTTCTCGTCCATCGACCGCAGGTTCAGTCCAACAAAGATGGCCCTGAATGTCTGTGTAGATTTTCCAGGTTAGATAGTGATCCTTTTCTGGAAGCGAGCTACTGGGACACTGGGGCCTGTCTGTGCCTTCCAGATGTTGCCGGATGCTGATTTCTCATGGTGGCTGTCGGGTTACAAGCCCGTTGACTTCTGTTCTACCATTGATCTGGGGAGAGGCATGGGCCCAGGGCATGCTGAGTCGTCATTGAGCCTTAGCAAGTTTGGTTTTCTTGCTGTTGGATTGCTCCAAGCTGGTTTTGCAATCCTTCTGGTCAGCATGCATGAGTGTGTGCGTGTGCGTGTGCGTGTGCGTGCGTGGGTGGTTTTTTTGTTTTGTTTTTTGGCAGTACTGGGAATTGAACCCTAGGCCTGGCATACTAGCCAAGGGCTCTGCCACTGTGCCACCCCTTCCCCCAGCCTTGGTCAGTGTGGTTTTAGTCAATCCAGGACCTTGATGGGAACTCTGAATTGACAAATGACCAGTTGCTCCCAGCTTTTTACCGGAGGCTGTTTTACCAGGTCTCCAAACACCGCGTTTGGTTCTAAGTCGTGTGAGGTTGGTTTTGATGATCTTTGTGAGGATGTTCTTCGCTCTTACAGTCCTCAGAGGTTCTGCATCTCAGCTTCCTTCCCTCCCCCTCTTGACAGAAGGGAAAGTGTGTGAGGTGTGCTCACCTGCACCTTAACATCATGGGGATGGCTTCAGGGCAGTGTAGGAAGTGGCTTCCTTCTCCTCCTCCCATGGCCATACAGGGTCCCTGTTCTTTGCTGCACTGGTCCTCCGTTTATTTAAATGTTTGTGTCATAAACACCTCGGGTTGCCTCCAGCCTGTTGCTGGAGCTTCCACACCTTTTGCTGACCGTATAAGTGGAGGTGTGACAGTAAATGTAGTTCTGATAGGTACTGCTGCATTTACCCCTGGTGTACACGTTGGTTGCCTCATCCTGGTCCAGAAGACTAGGAACCAGAGCCACAGCTGTGTGTGGGAAGCTGGAAACCTTGGTCCACAGCCGCTCTGAGATTTAGCCCAGGGGACTATTTCATTGGCCTGCCCTGTGAGCAGCCATGAGGATCCTCTGCCTGGCACGAGGCATCGCTTCTGGGACTTAGGAGAGCACCGAGTGTCTGCCGAGAGCACGCTCCTTATTCTCTAAGGGCCTGTAATTTGGTGGCTGGATCAACATGACCAAGTGTTCCAGAATCCTTAGGTATTGTAAAAGATAGGCATATCTTTAATATTCTGATGCCACACCAGGACAAGAGTCAATGTGTCTGAGATGCATGGTCCTGCATCTCCATGCAGCGCACTGCTCTGCACATGGCAGAGTACTGTGTGCTCTTTTCTGTACCTGAACATGTCTGAGTGATGGCCTTACCTCTTCGCCATTGTGGTTTTAACCATGGGAATGTGCTGAGAGGCCAGCGCCAATGCCATTTGATTTGATCCCATCGCCAGATTGATGGCACGGTGGGCCAGTGTGCACCCCTAAAGTGCCTAGAACCTTGGTATCATTTCCAAGAGAGGGGTCCAAAGTGTTGGGAGTGGGCTTCCCCATGGCCATGTACCCCACATGCTCCACTGTAAGTACCTGCTTGTCCTGTTGACCAGAAGAGCTCCAATGTTGTGAATGGGAAAGAGGTAACCTGCTGGCTTCCCCGGGGGTGCCCGGCAAGCTCCACTCAGGTCTGCAGTCGGTTCTCACCAATCATCTTTGCTCCTGGCTGCTGTGGGTAGGTCAAAGTGTCTATGATTGGCTTGGCTGGCTGTGATTCACGGCAGGCCTCGCTTTCCTGGTCTGTTTAGCAGAGCAGGGACCATAACTCTGTAGAAAACATAAAGTGGACGTGGTAGCTCATTGGCCATTATGGATATGGAGATGGAAGACTGCCCAGTTGGCCTGGAGTGATGAGTGATGTCTCTGCTCTCATTAATCTAAGCAGCTGTCCCTTCCCCCAAGCCACCCTGCTTCCTTGGACACAGAGCTCCCTCCTGCTAGCCTTACGATGGGCCCCTGTAGACACATTCTAGAACGTCTCTTCCATTACAAAGAGGCTTAATGCATTTCTCTCCCTTGGATTTATTTGTTCCAATGCATCTTCTGTCTCTCTGAGCTCTGCAGCTTGAGGCATTTACAGACCTTGTTTCCAGGGTGTGGGAATCAGCCTCTTTACATTTAATACCCTGGAGACATGAAATTGGCTGGCTTTCTGAGCATTTATTGGAATCACTAGTTAGCACTGTATGAGGAAGCAGGGCCAGCATGGAGCTGTTGACGACTAGTCGACACTTCTGCCAACCGTTGCTCTGTTTTTCAGCTCCCTCTCACGGGAAGTTTGGGCCAGGCCAGGGCTGAGGGTTGGATTGATCCTACCGAAAGGTCCCAGTGTCCCAGGGCTTGGTGAAGGAAGGAGGTTGTAGTTCCCTAGTAAATGGCTGGTGTGGCATGCACAAGGCTTGGCTTCAGATTTTAGTACCACTGAAGAATGAGGAAAGGGTCCTTGTGGCCTCAGTGGACCAGAGGATCAGAGATTGTTAATGGTTAATCTCTGGGCTAGCTGGATTGCCCCTGTCTGCTCTGTTTGGTTTCCTAATTTTACATGGTGTCCTGTGTCCATAGGCCATCTTATTGCCATGACTGGGGATCCTCAGCCCTCTGAGCATCTGTGTCAGTTGCCACAAAAACTTGGAAAAACCACCTGCGGGGAGAGGTGACCCCGCTGTACACTAGGCTGTTATAGATCCGGGCCCTAACAGTGACGGCCTATCTCAAAACTGCTCCCTTGCCCCGAGGCCCTTGGTAGGCCTCTGATTTCTGAGTTGTGATAGACTTAGCCCCTAACAGGAGACCCCTGGGAAATAGTAGGTTGGTATGATAGAGCGGGGAGATCATGACACCAGCCTGACCTTGCTTCGGCCCCTCGGCAGCTCACTGGGCCTCTCCAACTCCATGTTCCTGCCTGTGCAGCCAGGGCCCTGCTCTCCCAGAACTTGTTCCCATTTGGCCTTGTTATGAGACAGTGAGGGTTTAGCTGGTGACAGGAGCATGGTGAGGATGAAGTAAGTAGGAGCTGGCACTAACACCTGGAAGTCTGGGGTTCTCCTGCCCTTATCCTCTGGTCTAAGCTTTTTCTAGTAAATGGTAGTCAAGTCTTTAACCCCAGCCCTCAGGAGCTGAGGCCGGAGGATCATGACTTTGAAGCCAGCCTGGGCTTTGTAGCGAGTTCTAGACCAGCTGAATACAGTCTCAAAAATTAAACCAAATGAACAGTGTTGAAAAGGAGCCTGCTTGGATACTTAGAGGGGATGGGACCTGCAGTTTGGGGCCTGTGGTTTCTCAGCTCCCTGACTCCTTATTGTCCCCAGCAGCCCCAACAAGCGAGGCCCACCAACATACAACGAGCACATCACCAAACGTGTGGCCTCCAGCCCAGCACCACCGGAAGGCCCCAGCCACCCCCGAGAACCAAGCACACCCCACCGCTACCGAGACAGAGAGGGCCGGACAGAGCTGCGCAGGGACAAGTCTCCAGGCCGTCCTCTGGAGCGGGAGAAGTCCCCGGGCCGGATGCTCAGCACTAGGAGAGAGCGGTCCCCAGGGAGACTGTTTGAAGATAGCAGCAGGGGCCGGCTGCCTGCGGGAGCCGTGAGGACCCCACTGTCCCAGGTTAACAAGGTGAGGCTGCGTCCTCAGGGCTGCACAGCTGTCATGCTTGCCTCTCAACTGTTGTCACAGAAGCTCCATCTCTGTGACATGTGTGATTTAAGGGAAAGTGAGTGTGTGCACACCTCAGAAAGTGACAGCTATCAATTGGTGTGATGTTCCCTGCCCTAGAGGCGGTAATAGTTGTCCCCAGGGCTGCACCGCCCTGGTAAAACACAAATGGTAACATTCTGGACATTTTTTAACACACAGGCAAACATGGACAGATTGCAGTCGCTGATGGTTTTCTGGAAGGTTACCCAGAAACTTGCAGCTGTGCTTGCCTTCGAGAACTTTGAGTCTTTCAAAGTCAGGGGTACTGTGCAGCTTTGACGGTAGTGTCTGAATCGGTAGACGGAGTTCTGGAGCAGGTAGCTCTCATGAGTGCTCACACGGGTCCTGGCCTTCAGTCTACCTTGGTGGGCTGTCCAGTTTCTAAAGCCCACTGTAGGCAGAGGCATCACCTTCCTGTCCCTTGGGGGTGATTTTTCTGAGTGGTAGTCTCCTACTGTACACAGCGCTTCTTCTAGCAGAGAAAGAAGAAAAGTTTCCTCATTAAAACGGAGTGCGTGCAACCGTGCAAATTCAGTTTGAATTTATTTTTCAGGGACTCGTTCCCTGCCTGACCCCATGCTTTGAGGGCTGGTTCTGTTAAGTTGTCATTGTTCAATGTAGCACCCTTGTCAAATGCTGGAGGGGCAAGATAGGCACCATAAAGTCCTGCTTGCCTTTCACAGGGAGCCAGCAGTTCCTGGCTTTGGATGCTAAAACCCCATCCTCTCTGTTTGGCTCCTAGGTCTGGGACCAGTCTTCAGTATAAGTCTCAACCAGAAAAACACCTCCTCATCTCAGTCTGCAGGAAAACACCACGCTCTGGGTCTCCACTGCAGGGGACACCAGCACTCGCCCGCTCGGCCCGGCCCGGCCCCGCATTCGGCACAGCTGGGTCCAGACTGTCCTTGGCACGGATACCCCCATCTCCAAGGGGTGCAGATAGCCAAGGCTCTTAGGCGCTGCCAGCGCTCAGTCCTCCCCCCCCAGAGGCGAGGGGAGCACCTTCCTGCAGTCATCTCTGCACTGTTACTCTCTCTGCATTCACAGACTTTTGTACTTAGCTCCAGCCTAAACCCGTTCATCAAAAGGAGACCAACCCGGACTCGAACCATGGCTGGAAGTCTACTGCTACCCCTAAGATCCTCGGGTTGGTTGGTTTTTTTCTTTGGTTTTGATTTCCTCCTCCTCCTCCTCCTCCTCTTCCTCCTCCTCCTCCTCCCCCTCTTTATCTTTTTTTTTTTTTTTTAAGACAACAGAATTCTTAGTAGACTTGGATAGCGATGTATTTCCTGTTGTAATGGTTTTTAGCTAGATCACACCATCAGGTCTTTGCCACTGAAACGTAGCCTAGAAGAGCCCCCGTCGGTCAGCTAACCTCCCGTGTTCACGTAGCTTCAGTCATTCTCGTCCCCGTCCATTCTCATAGATGGCCCTGTCTTACCCAGGGTGACATCGTAGCCAGATGTTTACCGTTCTCATTGCCTTTTATGGCCTTGACAACTTCCCTTCCCACCAGCTGAGAATGTATGGAGGGTCAATCGGCCTCGGCTCAGAGGCAGTGACTTGGGGCCAAGGGACCCCGGGCTCTCCTCCCCTGCCCCTCAGCCTCATCTACCCAGCCCGCTTCCCCAGCTTTCCGCATAGCTTTGGCCAGGAAAGCGCGCAATAGACTTGCTCCAAGCCCAGCATTAATAGGCCTTGGGGTTGGGCCTGGGATGGGGCACCCGCCTCCTGTCCGAGGGTCACTCCTCTAGGATGACGAGGAGACCCGACTGGGAGCCCTGCATGGCGGATCGCTGCATGTGCTGCCCCTGACCTGCCTGACTCCTCCCCGGGTTGCTCTGCCGATGTATTGCTGCCATCCCATAACCCCACCAAATCAAGACCCTCTCAATGACTTGTCAACAAACCGGCCTCAACAGGCTGCAATCCGTAGCACTGAACAAGCAAACAAAAACAAAACAAAACAAACAAACAAAACACTCAAGCCTTACGACCAGAGAAGATTTCAGCAAACCACACTCCTCCCTGTTCCTCTCCCGCCGTCCACTTCCCTGCTGACTTCAAGGATGACTGCGTGCTCACACAAAACCCAGCACGGTTCTACCCCACGAAACTGTGACTTCCCAGATGAGCCTCTCCCTAGGGCTGGACCTAAGGCCAGGACATTGGAGAGAAGCCGCAGCTCAACGCTCCCGGCCCTTTGGGGCTGGCGAGTCCCCCTTAGGTGCAGTGCGGCTAACCCGGTCTCTCCACCATCTTTAGAGCAGAATTCCTGGCAACTGGATAGAACCAACGTAGAGGCTTTGCAGTTGGCAAGCTAACTAGCGGCCTTATCTTTGCCTTTAATCTCCCACAAGGCCTCTCCTGCTTTGGATTCTCCTCGACTCTTAGGCGTGCCTCCACAACTAAGGCATCCCCTAGGTAGGCTGAAAGGTAGACCTGTCCCCACCTCAGCAGGTGACCGGTGACCGTGTCTGTGTTTTCAGCCCACACAGTCCATGTCACTTCCCAGATTACAACCTGGCCTAAATGCCGACTCCTTCCTGCTCGTCTCTGACCTAAGTGCTTTCTCGTTTGAAATGCCTGTGACCCTCCACATCCCATGCCCTGCTCTCGTGTTTTATGTGTTGCTTAGACTCTTCGGGGTCATGTTCCCTATCCCCGTTCTCCCCAGGGCAGATCTGACTGGCTGTTTGCTGAAGTTTTTGTCTCTTGGTCCACAAGTATTTGGAATAGTCACTGATAGCTGGTCTTCAGTCTTGGCATCTCATTTAGGACCACCACGAGAAATGGGCGTCTCGAGCTCTGACAGTGTATATTGCGTGTCTCATTTGTGAAGTGCTTCCTGCTACATAGAGCTAGCTCAACAGACTGTACATATTTACAAGAAACTTTATATTCGTAAAAAAAAAAAAAAAAGGAAATTGAATTGGTTTCTACTTTTTTATTGTAAAAGGTGCATTTTTCAACACTTTTGTTTTCAACGGTGGTAGCTATGGACAGTCATCTCCGCCGGAGTGGGGAGCTCTCTGTGTGACCACCGAGATGCCAGCAGGAAATAATCGTAACCAGAAACTGCAGTCAAAAGCTTATATTAGCATCAGTAAGATTCTAGGTCTCCAAAGCTTCTGGCTTTTTCTTCATTACCTTTTTTATTAAGAACGAGGAGAACATATGGATGATTCCAGATCCATCTGAGAGGGATGACTGTCGTTCAACCATAGTGAAATAAAGCAGTGGTCTCAAAAAACTGTTCACTCCCTTGGCATCTTTCTTGTCAGAGACCATAAGAAGCCATGGTCAAGGTCCGTGCAGGCTCACTGGCTCTTCTGCTCTGAGGGAGGCTTTTCTGTGCGTGGAGAGAATCAGAAGCTCTTGGAATGCAGGGGGGGGGGGGCACAGTTTGGTCAGTGCTTCTGTGAACTAGGGACTAGTTATTAAGGTCATTTTTTAGGGCAGGGACTAGAACACTCCTTAAACAGTCAGTGAGGCTACTTTACAAGGATTAGGCCGGAACAGATTAGCCGTGAGGCAAGTGACCAAAAAACCAGGTCAACACAAGCTTTATCTGATCCCATCACGCCCGAGGCCACGAAAACTTAATTTTGCACCTCTCTTTCGAGGGAGTTCAGATGAAGGTAACTGGATGCTTCCTGTTTTGACTAGACACTTCCTGTCTGCCAGGGAAACTGTCTCCTCCACTTGATGTTCGTTAATCCTCCTTCCCAACCCCCACTCCCGTGATAGCTGCTGATTTACATCTCCGATTCCAATTCAACCTAACGAGGTCATCAGATGTAGTTAAAAATTGACTTTGATGGTCAAATCTGTTGGCTACAGAGGCTTTAGAAAGAAAATGACTCTCGAGGAGGGAGATGTGGAAACTTCTTCCCGTAGAACAAACATGAGAAAAATGTCCGTTCGCCATCAGCCAACAGGTTCAGCTATTAGGATTCTTGGCAGCCAGGGGCTGCCTTATACGTAAGTAAACAGGGCTTGGTTCCAAAAAGATCGTGCTGAAGGGACAACTATGAAGTCATGCAGTCATGCTACAAAAGGAGGCCCGGCTCTCCCAGTCGCCTCTCTCAGAGTTTAGTGTGAACTTGTGAACTCTAGGCATTGGGTGCACACCAAGTTTCCTGACTCTGAAACTCTTGGACCTTTGGGGCCAAAAAAGAAAACCTACTTAATAATCTGTCTGCAGCAGAGGGCCTTTTCCGTAGGTTGCTTAAGAACTGCCCGGACAGCAGAGTTTCCACCACAGTCTGGCTCCTTTCAGTGGCTCTCAGCAGGACAGTTTGCCTTCCTTCTCCCACACAGGATGCTTGGTGGTAGCTAGGGTTAGTTCAGGTTGCCACAGGTTGGGTTCCTGCTGGTATCCAATGGGTAGAGAGGTCGGGGACAGCACTATAAAATACTCAATAATTTACAGACCCCCCCCCCCCCCCCCATGTCACTAAGAATGATCTATCTCTGTAATATCTTGTTCCAGGCAGAGGCTGCTGTGGTCAGCTCGCTCTTGCTGGGTTAAATGCTGCTTAGGCTGTCCGAAGGACTGGGACCCAGTCACATGTCAGATCTGTTTTCCTGAATCAGGGCTGCGGGTGGAAATCACCACCTTCCCCTGGGTCTGTCAATGAGTAATAGATGTTTGCCCAGAAGGGTTTATTAGAGGTGGAGGAAGACTTTGAAGGTGACTCTGCTAAGGCACTTATAGACAGCTACAAATTAGCAAAAGTGGAACTGGCTCCTGGTCTGCCTGGCTGTGGAGTTCCCAGATGGCACAGTTGGCAGGGAAGGAGGGAGCAATAGTAAGGGCTGGCCTACCAATGTGGATCCCAGAGACACGCGCATCCCACAGGGACGGTAGCTAAGCCCCACCGACCAGGCTCCAGCTTGTCCAAGGTTTGCGTTCAGATACAGCTGTCAGGAACACTGGATGATTCCTGCAGTTAGCTGAGATGACGGACTTTAGAAGAAATACAGACATATTCACGACTTCCTTGCTTTCCCTTGATGATGCGAGGCTAAAAGGCAGAAGGCTCAAGTTTCTATTTGTCGGTTAATCTGCTGTTGGGTCCATCAGAAGCAGGACTACTCATTGACCCAGACGTGGGTCTTCATCACATCGTCTAGACTGTCTGTAAACACAGGTGGATATTTTTGTGTAGTGGTGCTACAGTAAAATACCCGAGACAGGGCAGTTTATAAAGAACAAATGTATTTCTTGCGGCTCTGGAGATTAGAGAGTCTGAGACAAGGGGCTATGAGTTACGGATGCCTGGCCAGGGCTGCTGTAGCTTCCAAGATGATTTCCAAACTCTCCACAGCCAGAAGGCTTTGTCCTCACATAGTGAAAGTCACAGACGGCAAGCTAGTCAAAAACTTCATGAAGCTTCTGTTGTACGGCTTCATCCCCTCACGTGGGTTGGGAAGAGACTCTCATGACTTAACTACTTCTTAAGCAGTACCTTTAAAAACTATCCCAGTGCAGACAACTGACCTTTGGACCGGGACGTAGTCAGACCACAGCAGATGAGACGCCAGGAGACCTCAGCGTAAGCCTGAATGTGACTTGTGCTCATGTTCAAGGAACCTGATTAAACAGAATCTTGTTCTCTAACTGGTCTCCAACATCAGTTACGGGTTTCTAGGATTTCTCAACTTGCTGATGGCTGCACTGTAGTTTCCTTCTCTGGTGTCCGGACTTCCTATTTGTGGCTGCAACCCATTCATGTTCCGTGGTTCCCAGTGTGAGGTAAGGGAGTCTTGGGTGTCAACATGCCTGTCCTATCTCTCATTTTTCAGAGAGAGGACAACCCTAGAAGCCACGTGATTTACACACATCCCTGATCTACATCTGGTTTGGGACTCAAAGGCTTACAATGCCAGTCAGGTGACCTAGTCTTGGAGCACTGTCAAGTTCCCCCGTGTCTGCACTTACAAGTAGAGGCAAAGGGAAGCAAGTGGCCTCGCCTGGGTCCTCTGGATATAGTGTTTCTGTGTGGTGCTGTGATCGATCAGGTTGACTGCCTAGGGAGTTAAAAGGGGAGCACTCCTGGCACCCACTCATTTAACCTACCGAAACTAAAAATGTTTGCTAAGAATTTGTATTTTGTCCCCCAAATGAATGATACAGTTTAACTATTTGCATAAACATACACTGTATCAAGCATAGAGGAAGATGTATGTAGCTTATCTGTAAATACTGTGCTATTTTACCCCTGACTCGGAGGTTTTCATAATGGGCACAGGAATAGAGCCAGTTGCCTGAGGATGCCAGGTAACTACTGTATCGTTATGTCTTAATGATTTTCAGGCCCTACCTTTGGCTCTATAAATGTGTTCAAGTTTCCAGAGGGAGAAAACATATCCTTAGTGAAAAGCAATTTGAGTAAGCATCCACTAAGCATGGGCCCAGTCCTCATCTATAGACAGAATGCTAACAGGGCAAGCATGGCTTGGGTGACAGCTGACAGGTAGCAGTGCTTCTGAGGGCTGAATGTGGCTGCTCCTTTTCCATTCCTTTGAGGTAATTTACTCCACTGCTTTTAGCTCCTGGCTCTGGGATCTCTTACTGGGCCTATGGGCATTTCCTGCACCAGAGGACATCCTCTTGCTTGGAGAAAATGATTTTTCTCAATACAGAGTCTCACGTTCTCATTTCTTGAGGTGTGACTGCTGTCCAGTGCTCTACCAATCCCTTACTTATCTGCCCTTAGGAGCCACCCATGATCTTGGGGCACTCGCTCTCATAGGGTAGTCTGTGAACTAGCTTGTACATGGCGTTCTCAGTTGTTTCAGCCCCTTGTGGGTAGAGCTAAAAATTTTTTAAAAAATGTTTCTGTTTTATGTGCATTGTTTTACCTGCATGCATATCTGTGGGAAGGTGTCAGATCTTGGAGTTAAAGACAGTTGGGAGCTTCCATGTGGATGCTGGGATTTGAACCCAGGTCCTCTAGTAGAAGGGAGTCAATGCCTTTAACCACTGAGCCATCTCTCCAGCCACAGCAGGAGACACAAGGATGGACAGGTATCCTGGTCACTTCCCCCCTTTTTCTCTTGAAGCAGGATCTCTCACTGAACCCGAGTCTCATGCTTTAGCTCGACTTGCTTGGCCAGGGAGCTTTGATCTGTTGGGTTTGTACTGAAGCACTAGGACTCAACGCACACACAACTTTTAAGTGGGTGCTGAAGGTCTGAACTCGGGTTCTCACGCTTGGATGGTTAGTGCTCTTACCAACTGAGCTGTCTCCCTGGGGCCCCAACAATTAGCTCACTCGCTTGTGAGATTTTCCAGTTGCTCCTCAGGCTCAGAGGTGCCCACAGGTGTGATGGCGAGGCGAGTCAGGTGCTGACTCAGCTGCAGTGGCACTCAGCTGTCTGGTCACTCACTGCAGGGTGTCACAGGAAAGCCCTGAATAAACCTACAAGTTCCACTCTTTTTTTTAAAAACGTACAGAGTCAAAACTTTCTCCAGTTATTTTTACAAAGCTTTATTGAAACATCAAGATGACAGCAAGTCTGTGTTTTGAAAACAGTAACAAAAAGGTACCCAAAACACAGGTGTAACCAAACACTGGACACCACCGAGCTTGTGCCTGCCTCTGCTGACAGGAACCTGAACCAATGGGCACGTCATGACATCACCATGGAGACCAGACTGAGTATAACCCTGCTGGAAATCTAGCAGTCTGCTATAGGGTTCCAGGCTCTTTAGAACAAGCAACAGCAACCACTGGGAGACTCTGCTCACTAGACACATGGGTCCCCAGCTGAGTAACACACGCTGGAACTAAAAGGAAGGACGGTGGGTGCTTCGACCAGGTTGTCATGGTAACGTGGCTGCAACTGAAATAAGGCGTGGACAACCTTCCGCAGGGCCAGTCCTCGGGATCATCCGGCTTAATGGAGACTATGGCAGTAGGCTTTGAGAACGATTATTGCTGAGTGTAGTCACATGATCTGTAGTCTCATCCTGGTGACTTATTGCCTTAAGAGGGAGTGGACAGCCAGCCACTCTGGTTTTAAAGGTCTTAGCGCACACAGTGTCAGGAAACGATTGCAAAGCTGCATCCGGAAATCAGACATTTGGATTCCCATAGAATCTACAATCTACTGCTTTCAGAAGGACAGGCAAGACTGAACACTGCTTTCTTCCCCAGCCAGGCCTCAGCAGGGACAGGCCAGGGGCCTCACGGATGCAGACTATGAGGACTTTTGTGTGGCTTCAGTCCCTGCTCCCCAGGTTCAGGTCTGGCCGTAGACATCTCTGGCCAGCGAGGGGATGATGTTTAGAGCACAAAGCCTCGTGCACTGCGGTGCTGGGGCTGCAGGTGGCTGTTCCATCCCTACACACCTTCAAGGAGGACTAGGGTGGGTGAGATGTCCCAGAGTGAGTGAGGATGCGCATGCACACGGAGAGCCCAGCGCCGCCTGCTGTCCCTTTGTCCATGGCTGGCTCTCATCTTCTCATATAGGCTTGTAGAGTAGAGTGGTGACATACTTCTTCTTGTACCTGTGTGTTGCGCTGAGCACCATCACTCCATCCTGAGAGGGTAAAAATGACCAGAGTAAGGGACATGAGAACATGAGAAACCACAAGCTTAAGGCAAACACAGCTCCTGGCCTGCCTTCGGAGCCCAAACCCGTCAAACCCCAAAGGCTGCTCTGCTTGTCAACACTCCAGGCCATCCTAGCATGCTGGGTCCCTCAGGGCACATGCTCAGAAACGCTCTAAGGCCAGACAGGTCATTACCTTGATAGAGAGTGCATACAGGTGGTTCAGCATGACATGGTTGGGCTCCGGAAGCAGCGCTGGGTCACACTGTGAGGGACAAAGGGAGCCATGAGCAAGTGAGATTTGGAAGTCAAGATAGTCCCCGCCCCCTACTTCATGGCCTGGTCAGGATAGCCAAGGAGAGAAGCCAGGCTCTGGGATTGACCTGTCTCCCCAGGCTGGGCCATGTGAGCTTGTGGAGATGACAGGAGAGGTGAGAAGGGTGGATCCCTCGTGCCAGCCAGATGCAACAGAATGCACTTCCCGCCAAGGTCAAGTTATCACCCTGACCTTTAAGGCAGGCCCCACCTCGTTCCCTTACAGAGAAGAGACCGAAAACCGGGGACACACTGAAAATGCTTTGCAGGAACACAAGATCCCCTGTGTGCTCCGTGCTCCGAGAGGTGGATGGTAAACCACTACAGCTAGACGATGAAGTGTGTGAAGCAGGCGACCCTGGAAGTGGACACATGGACTGCCCCACCTTTCTCCCTCAAGAGGCTAGAGCTTTTTCATTCCGAGTTCTCCACGTGCGGAGAAGCAAATTTACGTATGTGGTACGCATATGGCAGTGTGGTGGTGTGTTAACTGGAGCCTGCAGCATTCCCGGTGGGACACTGCACAATACACAGGAGGTGGCCGGAAGTTCCAAATCTACTCCGAATCTGAATCTACTCTGGATAACTGCGGATGCCATGGGACCCTCCCTCCCTCCCTCCCTCCCTCCCTCTCCTGCTGTCTCCCCTGGTGGGCTGGACTAGAGTCTGGACTGTGAGCCCAAATATATGCTTTCTCCTTAAACTGCTTTTGTCAAAGATTTTATCACAGCAACAGGAAAAGAAACTACAACAGTATGTGGCTCAGCCTTAAAAAGGAAGAAAATTCTGTCACTTGCAACAACATGGATGAATTGTGGACATAAATAAGCCAGCCATAGGGAGACACATGTGACATCTTTAAAAAGCAGGCTAAGAGAACCGGAATGGCAATTCTGGGGAAGACACAGGTCAAAAGCTACAAAATGTCTGCTGGGCAGGAAAGACAACTGTGAGAGGAGCTACCAAGTGAGAACAGGCTGACCATAGTATGGCAGATTTCCCACAGCCTCCTGGAAATGCCAGTCAACATATCTGTACCTCAGTCTCTTCACTGTGAAGCTTAAATAAGACTCCAGGGAGAGTACTTCCCTAACCGGAGATAAGATCTGTAAGAGCCGAGGCTGCCTTTGACAGAAGTCCTGGTGCAGGTTCTCCTGAATCCATGTTCCAGCCCCTCACTGGCCGTGCGTGCGTGCGTGCGTCTTCCTAGCTAAGGAGGTACTGAGTGGCTTCCAACCTCTGAACTTTCGTACAAGAGCAAGGAGACAGGAGCTAAGGGTCCCTGCAGTTCTTCACTGGCTACCTGTTTGAAGTGTTCCCGGTAAGCAGTGGACGCGTGGTTGGGTCAGTGGAGGACAGGCATATCTCCTGAGAAACCCTGCCACTGCAGTAGGGAACGCTCCACAGTCAGCTCACCAGCACATGGGCTCTGCTTCTGGGTGCAGTGTTGAGGGTTTCTTTAGCACCAGATACAGTTTGCTCTGTTCCTAAGGCCCATGTACTGGGAACTTAATCCCCTGTGACTGGGGGAGATGGAACTGGTCATGAATTAGGTCATGAGGGCGGAGTACAGATTAACATAGGCACCCTGAGTGGGTCAGCCATCTTGAGGGCGTCGCTTGCTCTTCCACCTTCTGCCACAGTGGATGTGGTACAGAGGAAATGTGTTAAGACAGCTGGAATTCTGCCCCAAGAGGGCTGATGTTTCCAACAGTAACTTAGGAATTAAGAGTAGATTCTAAAACGTTCCAGCTGGAAGAGGAGCTCCAGGATCTAGCTGTCCAAGGGCTGTGTCAACCTCTCACAAGCAGCCTGTGTCCCTGTCAGTCAGGGGAGGACCACAGCAGTCCCCAACAGCAGAGGGCACACGTGCTCTCCACGGCCTTGTGAGAAGCAAGCAGTAAGGAGCCCTGGACAGGAGTACTCACAGAGATGCCCGTGTCCTTGTTCAAGATGACCTGCAGCAGGTGTGGCGGGAGGATGGGCGGGGCTTTGAACCTCTCTTCTGGTTTAGAGATGTAAGGCTCCTGGTGGTAGGGTCCTGGGGGGGAACTGGACAGCTCTGTTGGGAGATGGTGACAAGACACTCAGACGGCAGGCTCCGGGGCCGTGTCCGACTCACGGCACCCTCATCTGGCTTCCTGTCCTGCTCTCCTCAGTCCAGATTTCTATTTCTTCAGAGGCATTCACGCTCCAAGAGGGAAAAACAGAGGGGATGAAAAATGCCTGTGGAATCATGTGCTCGGGATAAACTCAACGGTGCCTTGAGATGCTCAGCGAAAGAGCGGCTGTGGCAAAGCCGGATGTCTGGGCCAGACTAACAGGGAAGCCATTCCCAATGACCTGGCCTCGCATCAGCAGAGTAGGCTTCCTTCTTATTCAGGTTGAGTTTGGCAAATGCCACAAGTTCTAGGCTTTGAGTGGGGATTAAGTGTCCCAGCCTAAGTTACAAGGTCCCCAGGCAGAATAAAAGAAGTCTAATGAGGTGTCGACACGCTAAAAAATAACAATAAAGACCTACAGGTAAAGGCTCGTTGGGTCGTTACACTCCTGGGTCTGAGTGTCTTTACTATATAGGCACAGTAGAAGCTTCTGGAAGTGCAGTACCTCACCTTTGAGGCACCTCAAATCATGACAGCTGGCTGGCCAGATGATGGCACTGAACTGTCATCCGAATGTCAGGAAGCATTCTGTCCACCTAATTCCTAAGCTGGCCCAGAACTGCTAACTTTCTCAACATCAATTTCTAGGTCAGGCTCCCTTCACATCTCAGCACAAGAGTCGAGAAAAACATTAGATGCAGAAAGCTGAGCTGTAAGAAATAAATACAAGGCACCCCCCCCCCCCGAAAAAACAAAAACAAGCCGCTTGAAAGTCTAACAGGAAGTTTAGAGCTAATCTGGCTCAGCAGCAGTCGGCGGTGCACTTTCTGCACATGATCAACCAGACCTGTAGCTGAAGGCTTTGGTGTCTAATGTGAAGTATGCTGTCAGCAGGCAGTAGGAGTGTGTGCACAGCCTCCAGGCTGCACCCTCTGCCTGTCTGAAATGTGTAAGTAGTCATCTAGGAATGGCCAACAACCCCAGTAAGAGAGCACTGGTTTTGGATTTCTAAGCCCAGATCCGTAACTTGACCATTAACCACCACCAGCCAAGCCTACCAGTCAATTACAGCTGTGGCAACAGAACTGATAACAGTGGAGATCCCAGACACTGAGGCAAGGATGGGAAAGCCCGATGTAAACTGCTGGCTACTGCGGAGAGCTTATCTTACTGACTCCCGCAGGGCCCAGGAAGCAGCCCCCATACAAAGAAGGGAAGCACACCTAATGCCTATCTGGATTCTAACACATGGTTTCTCTCCTGAGCTGTCCCTCTGACTTTCCAGGGATTCCCTTCCTACCAGGTGTTGGCAAACGTCACTGAAAGCTCTGAGGCTGGAAGACTCTACTGAGAATGAACAGATTTCCAGAAAAGAGAGTTGTGCCATGTAGCCTGTTTTCTATAGGGAGCCCCTTCCAGTCAGGAAGCCCGACAAGTGTGAATGGACTGCACCAGTGACAGCCAAGGTCACTGAGGTGTCGTTTACCACCTGTCAGCCTGCAATTCTCCAGGCACCACTAGCAGGACATGAGCTGGCAGTTTCCCTGGCACTGGTTCATTACTGACCCAACATGTCCTCTCGGGCCTCTTCAGGCCTGCCTATGGCATAACATCAAATTTAATTCTGTTCTACAGCTATGTGGAACTGCAGAATACCCCACAAGACAAGGGCAGTGACTTATGGTTTCTTTGGGGTTAAACTCCAACAGCCAAGGCTGATGGAATTAGGAATGAACTTCTGTGGCCCAGAGAGCTCAACTGTCTACCTGGCTGGACAGCTCTTGTTCAAGTGTGAGAGGCAAGGGAAACAGAGTATGTCCAGGCCACACAGCCCCAGCCTGCACACACGTGGGATAAAGTAACTGTTCATACCAGACACATCGGAGCACTTTTGGGAATCCACCATTAAAGCATCAAATACTTCAAAGTCAGTTTTCTTCACTTGAATGATGTTGTTAACTGTGCCAAGCTGGCTGGTTACTATTGGCTGGGAAGAGACAGACAGGCAGAAATCATAACATGGAAGGTCTGTGAAGTTCTTCAGAGGGCTAGAATTCCTGGCTGGAAGGCCTCACTGCCTGTCTAGCTACTCTTGGTCAATTATACCAATGAGCTGGCAACTGTCAATAGCTAACTCAGAGCCACACATGGGGAAGAGGGACCTGATAGCACATCACAAGGGAGGAGACTGGTGTTGGCTGTGCAGGTACAGAGGGCCGAGGGCTGCAGGCAGAGTACCTCAGAAGGATCGTGGGTCCACTGACCATCCACAAAGAACTTGTACTGATGCTCTCCTTCAGGCAGGTCCAGGATGGCTACAAAGTTATTCTGGCTGCAGAAAGAAAGGAAGTAGTGTCTCAGCTGGGTGGGCTGGCCTCTGACTCCAGGTACAAGCAAGAGTTTGGCTGCAGGAGAGCAAACACGGCAACTAATCCAGACAATTCTCGGTCACAACCCTGACCTAGGAAAGCCACTAATGGAGCAGCAGGCAAGAGTTCCCAGGAAATTCACTTTGCTCAGATACTAGGAACCTAGAATCCTAACACCGGAAGGTCAACAAATGGCCATTCATGACTTTCAAGTCTACATGCAGAATACCACTGGGAAGGCTGCGTGCCATGGAGGTAAACACCGGCCGTCGAGCCTTCCCTTTTGTCACTGTGCCATGGACAGGGACTGAGTCAGTGTAACAGGACACACAGATATTCTCTACACAGACCTAACTACCCTGCCACTCCCGAGCTTGCCGTGGACTTCTGTGTCAGCCCTGGAAACACAGGTACACTGACAACAATCAAGTTCGGCCCAGCAGGCCACGGTCTCTCCCTCTGTTTGCCAGAAGTGGTCACTAGTGAAGGTGTGAAGATAGAAGTCTACACCAGGGCTTTTGATAAAGTGTCTCACTATATCCTTGCTAATGATGTCTGCAGAGCATATACCTTCCAGCCTTCCAAAAATAACACAGGAGTCAGTCAGGAGGGGCCCCAGAGGTCATCTGGTCCAGCAGTCCCATATAGAAGTGACTGTTTAGGGTGGTCATGGGCTCAGATCCACACCCCTAAGGGTCCCAGCCCAGCACTCTCTCCGATGCACTAGGAACACCTTTCTCAGAAGAAATGGACAGCTGAGAATCAGAGCACGGTATAAAAATATTGTCCACTGAGATCATTACCTTCTCGTGAGGGGGAGTTTGCTCCAGTTGTTGAAGGACCCAGACAAGTAGACCTCCTTTCCACCCCCAGTCCATCGAAATACGGTGGGCCGTGCCTGGGCGGGGGCTTTATCATTCACCTCGAGATCGTGCTGCCAGGCCAGGAATTCCTCCTTCTCTGGAGCCTAAGAAGCAGGGTCAGGCAGCCAGCAGTGAGCTCCCCACCCCAGACTGTTAACCTAAGAAGCAGGGTCAGGCAGCCAGCAGTGAGCTCCCCACCCCAGACTGTTAACCTAAGAGGACAGTAGAGGCTAATCAGGCAGCTCTGCTCGAGTCTGGGGCACACAACTTGTGTCTGTCACAACCTGCCAATGGAGATAACAGCTGCTTCTGTTGTACCGTGCTTAACCATTAGCTACTATTACTGCAATCAGACATCACAAAAACTGGAGAGGAAGCTACTAGGCCCACTTGGAAGAAGACCACCACGAGTCCGCGGTGAGTTAATAGCCTCCATCTCCCTCACTAAGCAAGACTCCGGCAGAGTACGTAAGAATTTACTAGGGATGGTCTCAGAGCTGTTAAAATGGACACAATCAGATGGCAAGGGAAGGGCTGGCGTACCGAGGACAACAGATAAATAAAACAGACTGGTCCCCTCATATGGCAAATGTTAACATCCAGTGAGGTGGGCAGAGCAACTTACTCCAGCCAGAGACAAAGGGGCACATCCAACCGTGGGGTGAGACAGTTAGATATGGCTCATTTCTACTCTTCAGTCAGAGGAAAAGCCAAACGCTGGACTTCCAGGATAGGAGAAAGCCCCGAAGGAAGCCCAGGAAGCTTCTATTACCTCCACTCCAGATGCTGATCTGCTCTTATCTAAAGGGTACCCCGAGTCTTGGGCCCTGAACTACACAGATCAGATAACACAATGGAACTGCTTGAGAGCAGTGGTTCACACCCTTCCTAACCCTGCGCCCCTTGAATACAGTTCTTCACGCTGTGGTGACCCCCAACCATAAAAGGATTAGTTGCAACTTCCTAACTGTAACTTTGCCACTGTTACGAAGCATAATGTAAATATCTGGTAAGCAGGGTGATGCTGACCCCCGTGAAGAGGCTGTTAGACTCCAAAAGGTGGCCACCCACAGGTTGAGAGCTGCTGCTTTAGGGGCCAAGTAACTTAGCTACAGTGCTGAACTGGGGTAATGGAAAGAATCTCTGACTTGATCTGTCAGTCACTACTGAAGAGAGGACGTTGGTTAAGTCCATCCTCCCTGACCCTGTAGACAATAGCACCACCAACCATTTCTTTCCAAAAGGAAAAGTAAGTTTACTCAGCTCACCACAGAGAGAGCAGAGGGCAAGGTGAATATACACCGACTACAACATAAATACTTTTTACTTCCTCTTCAATAGCCTTGGGTGGAAACATGCTAAAGATCACTGTACACACCTTTCCCCTAATGCGACAAGCTCCTACCATTAAGACAAGTGCCATAAAAGCAGGCTCTTTAAACTCAGACCCAAAATTAAGATCTAGAGAACAGCAATGTGGCTACTTAGCCCAATTGGGGGTGAGGTGGGGGAGAAAAAGCAGTGTGAGCAGCCAGGCAATTAGCCTGTTTAAGTAACGGAGATTAGTAGGCAACAAGCCAGGTAATAGAGACAATGCTGGTCAGCTCCAAGCTTCCTGAATGCAGTTTATTCTGAGCAATTAGCTTTTTTTTTTTCTTCTAGAATCACCGAGTGCCCTTGGACTGGGCCCCGGAGCCGGAAGCACTGACCACATCATTGTGGTTTTAAGAGAATGTGGCTCAAGCAGGAACTTTCAGCTTGGCCTGAAAAAATTGTTTGCTCTGGTCTGCTTAAAGTCCAAGGTATTATTTCAGTAGAGCAGGAGAGAAGTGGGGTAATTAGCTGCTGGCTGCTGTTTAGAGTGACTCTTGACCATTGACCTCAAGTGGATTTGCTGAATCTAAAAGTTAGCAGGGTAGACCGAAACCCGTCAGAACCAAACACCTCTGGCAGTCAGCCAGTCAACTTCATTTTCAACTTAACATATGCTCTCCTGGTTTACCTCCAAAAACGAAGACTAAAACTCCCAACCCAACTTTTGCAAAAGCCGGTCGGCCTGAATTCGAGGATAAAAGTGCGGCAAAGCCGCACAATCAATTACACCTAAGAGAAAAGTAGACACTGGTGCTCAATTACAGTTTAGCTCGGCTCTTAATTAAGAATCTCAAACTCGGTCCCAGAGCTGCTTTCTCCTTAATGATGTTGAACGAAGCCCAGGGTGACTCTCCCATCGGTAATTAGACACAGGTTCCCGGACAGCAAAGAGGACAACAGGGCCAGCTCCCTCCAGGTGTGATGCTGGGAATGTGGCGGGAACAACAGCAAAGGGGCCCTCCCGTTGAGTCAAGGGGGTTCGGATGCCCCTCGGCTCAGCACCTTGATTTCCTCGGAGTGGAAGATGTCGGCGTCTTCGGGACTGTCCATCAGGATCTTGGGCCTGTCCCCATCCTTGGCGCCCCCCGAGCTGTCCCTCCGCGGCGTCTTGTGGCCGGCCTGCCGCTCCAGCGTGGCGCGCTCGCTGCTCGTGTTGCCCATGGCGGGGGTCTGCGGGGACACAGGGAAGAGGGAAGGGCCGGGCCGGGGCCCCCAGGACCGCGGACCACCACCCTCGGGTCGTACGCCCTCGCCGAGCCCCACTTTACCTGCTCGGACAGCCGCGGCTGGAACTCCAAGACCAGGAGCGTAACCTGACACTCCTCGGGCAACTCCCCTCCACCCCTTAGCAACTTCCGCTTCCGGCCGGGCCCAGCGTAGGTAAGGGTGGGCTGTGGGGACGGGGCGCTGGAGGCTAGCGTGACATCACTTCCGTTTCCGTTCCGGTAGCCAGCGTTTTCCGATGACCTCCTCGGACCGCTAAGCGCGCAGCCGCAGTTCCGGGCCGCTCCCTGGTCGAGCTTCAGGACGGCCAGCAGGAGGCGCTCGCGAGCTCGCCTCTATCCGCTCCTGACCCAGCGAGGATGTCATTGATGGCACTGCCCACTTTACTCCAACTTGGTACTCTCCAGTAAAGGGCAAATGAGTTAAGAAACCCCGCGAGCTGGAGCTTGGAGCGTCTTGTAGAGTACCCGGGTTCGGTTCCGGGCGTTTGCATGGTGGCTCACAACTATTTGCAGTTTAAGTTCCAGGTTATCTCGGTGGCCAAGGCGGTGCACACAGGAGGGCAGAGCACTCATACACATAAATCGCAAAAGAAGCACGTTTAGGTCTCTTCCATAGATGGCACTGGCTCTCACAATTGAGTGTATTAGGATAACCTAGTGGCCAAATCAGAATTTCTGCAGACTAAGGTGAAGGGTGCAGACCAGCTTGCTGGTGTTTGAGAAAAATGACAGAACTTAAGATTTCTGGGAAATTGGCATTATTAGTGGGGTACTGTTGTTTGTTTAAAGTTGAGTGTATGGCTTTTTGATACGTCATTTTGCAAGGTGCCTTGGCGCTACACTGGTCACATTATGCGTTAAATGCTTAGTGCTTCAGTAGAAGTACAGACTCTCGTAATAAAATGTTCACATCTTCATAGTCAGCCCCTTTAAAAAACATTGTCTTGTGGGGTTTTTTTGTTTGTTTATTTGTTATGCATTGGATTTTCTAGGCCATGTCTTATATTTCATCCATATATATGTTTTGAGTTTTTTGTTGTTGTTTTGTTTGGTTTTTTGAGACGTGGTTTCTGTGTGTAACAGCCCTGGCTATCCTGGAACTCACTTTCTAGACCAGGCTAGCCTTGAATTCACAGAGATCTGCCTGCCTCTGCCTCCGATTATTGGGATTAAAGGTGTGCACCACCATGCCCGATATATATGTGTTTGTGTGTGTATTTTTTAATTACCTACAATGTGACACATTTTTGTTAAGAATATCAGGGACCCCAATGTCTGACATCCGGTCTTCTAGAGGGACTTTAACAATATCTATCTAAAAAAAGGAAACTTAAATTTTTGTGGACAATTTCTAGTGAATTTCTATAAAAATTCACACATGAAAATGATATACAAGCATGTTTATCTGAAGCATCGATGCTAATCAGTATACTTACGCTAAGATGCATGTTTTAAAATATTTTATCACTCCGAAATCGGATGCTCCTAGCCAGAAAAGAGTCTTAGATTTCATGAAATAGAGAAATTTAAAACCCCAGAAGTTTGTTGGTACAAAAAAATGACTAACTTTATTTTATAGAATATTTAAGCAACATTACAAAAAAAAAAAGGTCTGGAGTTTGAGGCCAGCTTGAGCTTCATAGTCATAGCTAATCACAAAAGTAGGTGTGTGTGTGTGTGTGTGTGTGTGTGTATGCTGTTAGATGGTTCAGTAAAGGTGCTTACTTGCAAAGCTAATGTGGCAACTTGAGTTCCATCTGCAGAACTAACTCTCTCTCTCTCTCTCTCTCTCTCTCTCTCTCTCTCTCTCTCTCACACACACACACACACACACACACAATTTTAAGCATAAAGACACCCAACCAGCACTGTGTGGGTGAGCATGAAGAGATGTTTCTAACATTCCACATTCCAAAGCCAGAACGACAGAAGAGCATGGGCTCCGCAGTCAGCCTGACTGGGTTCAGATTCTGAGTTTACCGTTTAGGAAGTTCCATCATGGCGTCTATTGAGAAATGGCCACAAAAGTAACAGCTCTCTTCGAGGCCTGTTCTGTGACTCACTTCCTAACAGTCAAGGAATGTGGTTAGCGCTTGGCCCTGGAACATACTTGATGGGTGTGGCCTTTTTATCGGCACCATCCTTCTTGAAGATGGAAAGTTCTGGAAGAATACGTAGCAGACCCTGTGGATGGTGAGAATGAAATAGGACAAAAAACAGAAGGGAGACTTTTGCTTGTTTAGCGTGTGTGTTTATACACTTCTCTTTATTTATTTGCCAGTGAGGCTGAGAGGGAAAATGAGACATGCTGCAGCTCTAAAGGAAGCCTTGTAGAAGGTGGGTGGGGCGCAGAAGGCGAGGGCGCAGGTCGGAAGGGAGTCTCCGAACTCCAAGGGCTGAGTGAGGGCTAAGAACAATTTTCTGGAACCAACGACCAACAGTCTGAGTTTACTCCGAGAAGTCTGAACTGTTGAACGTTCCGGCAGAACTGAGTAAACCAAGGCGGGACAGAGGAGCCGTGTTTCTAACCCTGGTTCCGATGTCCTGGAGTAGGCAGCCAGGAGCCCAGGCGCTGTGGGTTCTTCTCTGCAACTGGAGAGCTGAGGATAGCGTTTGCGGACTGAAGGCCCTTATCTGCGCTCTGCAGATGCTTTGATGTGCCTGGACAGCCTGGAGACTTCTGCTTTTACTCAGATAACGGTGAAAGCACCATCCCTTGATACCGGACACCCACGGGCATAGCCAGAAGATCTTGTCGGAGTTTCCCAGTCAACAGGACGGTCCAGTTCCCGGGATTGCACAAGTGAGCTCTGCTTGGGAAGCCCACTAGAGAAGGCAAGTGGGCACTGAGATCTTGGCTTAAGCCCTTCTCTAGACTGTGCTGTTTGGTTGTATAACTATACCTCATGGGCTAACTCTAACCTCTTTTCAACAGAAACAATCAACAGAAGAATCCGAGGTGCTGGCTGGAGAGATGGCTCAGTGGGTATAGGCGCTTGTAGTCTCATGACCCGAGTTCAATCTCCAGGCTCAAACTGGTAGAAAGAGAGAACAATTTAACAGTTGATAAATAATGTCTCCCTCCCCCCTTTTCCCCTAGAATTAGAAGTAGCTCATCGCCTGCCAGAAACCATGGTACTCATAATTAACTTTTAGGAAATCACTCTAAATTTTTAAAATTTATTTTATTTATGAGTACACCATTGCTGTCTTCAGACACACCAGAAGAGGGCATCGGATCCCATTACAGATGGTTGTGAGCCACCCTGTGGTTGCTGGGAATTGAACTCAGGACCTCTGGAAGAGCAGTCAGTGCTCTTAACTGCTGAGCCATTTCTCCAGCACCTCACTCTGAATTTTTAAAGAGACATCTTAGTTATCAGAATATTTTGAAGATTGTAGGGAGAATCGCTCATACGTAACACCTGTCAATAAAAAGACCTATGGCCAATGAGCTGAGGCCGGAAATAGGAGGTGGGACACTGGCAGGAAGAGAGAGGATTCTGGGAAGTAAGTAGAGGCGCAGGAGATTCTCCTGGGAACATAGAGAAGGTCAGAAGCGTGGGAATTGAGCAGAGATAGCCAGCCACATAGAGGACCTCGGGATAGAATAAAGTGGATATTCACCCAGGAAGATGTGACGAGACGGGAGCGGGTAACGAGCCACGTGGCAGAATATAAATTAGAATAAATAGATTATTTTAAATTATGATCTATTCAGAGTAGAGCCTAGCTCTATGACCAAAGTATTTGTAAATATATTTTGAGTCTGAGTCTTATTTCTGGGAACATGGGGCAGGGAAGGAAGAGCTAGACCTAACTTCCACAGAAGATTTAGTTATTTTTATGTCTATGAATGTTCTACCTACATGTATATGTATGTCCACTATATGTGTGCCTAGTGCCCACAGAAGAGGGCACTGGCTCCCCTGGAATTGGAGTTAAGCAAGGTTGTGAGCTGTCATGTGGATGCCGGAACCGAACCCAGGTCCTCTGCAGGGACAAGGGAATGCCCTTAGTCACTGAGCTATCTCTCTCTATAGTGTGGTGGATTGAAGACACTTGGCCTAGGGAGTGGCACTATTAGGAAGTGTGGCCTTGTTGGAGTAGGTGTGGCCCTGTTTTAGTGGGTGTGGCCTTGTTGGAGTGGGTGTGGTCTTATTGGGGGAGGTGTAGCCTTGTTGGAGTGGGTGTGGCCTTGTTATAATAGGTGTGTCACTGTGGGCGTGGGCTTTAAAACTCTCATCCTAGTTGCCTGGAAGCCAGTATCCTTCTAGCAGCCTTCAGATGAAGATGTAGAACTCTCAGCTCCCCCTGCACCATGCCTGCCTGGATGCTGCCATGTTCCCTCAGTGATGATAATGGACTGAACCTCTGAACCTGTAATCCAGTCTCAATAAAATGTTGTCCTTATAAGAGTTGCCATGGTCATGGTGTCTGTTCACAGCAGTAAAACCCTAACTAAAACTCATGGTCCTAGAGAAGGAGCCAAAAGTTGGACATCTTGATCCAAAGGCAGCCAGGAAGAAACTGTCACACCTGTCCTAGTTTGAGCTTAGGAGACCTTAAAGCCCGCCCCCACAGTGGCACACCTACTTCAACAAGGCCATGCCTCCTAGTAGTGCCACTCCCTAAGGGTCAAGCAGTCAAACACATGAGCCTATGGAGGCCAAACCTATTTAAACCATCACAATAATCTTTTTGGGGTGTTGGGGGTGGAGACAGAGTTTCACTACGTAACTCTGGCTCCCTGAAACTCAATCTACACACCAGGCTGGCCTTGAACTCAGAGATCTGATTGTCTTGAGCTCAGAGTATTCTCAAACCCAATCTGTCTGCTTGTGATTGAATCCTGTGAAGGCAGTGGATAGATTCGCAACAACTTTAGAATGTAGATTTGAGATCCTCTGACATAATTCCCTCAAAATTCCCTTATGCCCTCAAAACTGACTTTGGCATGCACCCCAGGAGATCTCAAAGAGATATAGTGGAGGACCAGAGGTCTGGGCCAGCTGATGGGAATCTTGCTATGTTGTATTACATTTTTTATGGACAGAAGGACTGGACAGAAGGACTAGCATTTATATCAGCTCTGGCCCATGTGGGAAGTCCGGGTAAGTGGACTCTCTATCTACAGATGTCTATGTAGCGTCTCTGTTGGGACACTTTTGTGTTCTTGTTTTTATTTGTGGTACTGGAGATCAAATCTGTGGCTCTGTACATGCTTATAAGGCTGAACCCTAGCTCATAGACAAGGCTGTGCCCTAGCTCATAGACAAGGCTGTACCCTAGCTCATTGACAAGGCTGTACCCTAGCTCAT
>JADRCH010000228.1:892778-910055 GCA_019843965.1 Rhynchomys soricoides | reverse complement strand
TCATTGACAAGGCTGTACCCTAGCTCATAGACAAGGCTGTACCCTAGCTCATTGACAAGGCTGTACCCTAGCTTGCTGTGTTACTTATCCTTTTCTTTGTGTTTTTTTTTGTTTGTTTTTTGAGATTTTTATTTAAAAGATGCTTGTCCATATTCAATATCAAAAGAGCTGCATTATAGGGGTCTCTTTCTCTCATTTGGCTCCAAAGAGATCACAACCAAAGTGAGCACATTTAAAGCCAATAACCTTCAGGATCTATGAACCGATATCAGAAGCCTTACCTGAAAGCATCTATTAGGGGCTGGAAAGAAGGCTCAGTGCTCAGGAGCACTGGCTGCTCTTCCTGAGGATCTGGGTTCAGTTTCCAGCACCCACATGTCTGCTCACAACCATCTGTAACTCCAGTTCTAGAGAATGTAGCACCTCCTTCTGGCCTCTACAGGCACTGCATGCATGTGGTGCACAGACATACAGACAGACAAAACATCCATACAGGTAAGATGAAAACAAATCTTTTTGTAAGGGGTGATTGCATCTGAAAAGCAGCAGGACACCTGCCATAGGCTGTAGAGAATCCTCCCAGGCTGATGGGGTGGCCAGGGTGCTTGGGTCCCCCAATGTACAACTTTTCAAAATAAAAAAAAAATTAAAGTTTTGTGCAAATGTTATTCAAAGCTCTGTCAGCACTGTCTGGTACAAAGCAGGATGAGACAGTGTGTTGGAGATTGCAGCTTCAGGAAAGAGCAATGAGTTGGTTTCATATGCCTGAATCAGAGGCACAAACGTAGTAACCTTTCCCTGCAAGGGGGCAGAGAGCACTAAGAACCCCCTCACCGTTGAGGCTCCCTTCCATTTTGTGAGCATCTGGGAAGGGAGCAGAGATGGATGAGTCTGGTCACGGAGTGGGCGGTAGAAGTGTTTGTCTGGTGTGCCCTGGGGTAGGGATGGGTGGGGGTTTCAGTGGCTCCCTATTTTACTGTGGTCACTTCTGATGAACAAAGTGAAGAAGATGTCTTGGCCAGGAGAGACGGTCCAGGGGTTATGAAAACAGCTGCTCTTCCAGAGGACCTGAGTTCAGTTCCCAAGCACCCAGGTAGGGTTGCTCACAACTACCTGTAACTCCAGATCTGGGGGATTAGACGGCCTTTTCTGGCCTGCTTGGGCACCTGCAAGTGTGCCTGCATATGTGTGAACACACACACACACATCACATCACATAAACATGCTCACACACACTGACAAACACACACTCACACACTGACATACACACATGTACACATTCTCACACATACATACACACTCACACATCACATACACATTCACACACACATACGCACACTGACATACACACATGTACACACAGACATACACACATTCACACACATCACATACACACACTTACACACAGTTATATACACACATGCACACATACAGACATACACACACATTAACACGTACACACATGCACACACAATTCACACACACACTTCATAAAATCTTTTAAGACCTAAAAAGTAGTCGTCTAAAGATACCTGATGCTGAAACCCTTTGTTTTCTTTTGTTCGTTTCTTTATTTCTAATGTCTCAGCTAACTTCCTAGGATCCCCGTCTGCTTCAGCTGTCGCTCTGTACAGAACAATTAGGTTCTGCACAGTGAGGTCTTCCCCTGAGCTGTATTTGGCTCTCTCAGAGGAGGCACATATCCACTTTCCTCCTTCATGTAGTCATTGGGATGAAAAGTTACCCTCCAATAAAGTAAGGGAGAATCAGGGTGAGGCTTCAGAGCTGCAGAAGTACTTGGGATGTTTTCCAAATGGTTGCCACGACGACAAAATTACAAAACGCATAGACCACAAACAACATGCTCTTAGAGAGCCTTCCCTTGGTACTTCTGAGGGTGTATCAGAACCCGGCAGCTTTCCCCTCTCACGGATACCCACTGGCATGCTACAGAGGCATTGTCTGTGAGTCCTTAGCTAACCGACTTCCTGTTGCCAGGCTCTTTCACATGAGAAGTAGCTTATATCAAAGAGGGTGTCGGTGAACACACATCCTGCTCCCCACACTCCCACTCTGCCTTCCCTGACTTGAGCTTGGCAGTCAGAGAGCCTGGCTGCAGGCTTGTGCTGTGAAGCCACCCTTCAACCTCAGAAAGTTTTAGGAGAGCCTACAGGTCTGCCATGTGTCCACACAGTTTGTCTCTGCTGCTAGGGATGGAACTCTCCTCCCGGGCCCCACCATGTTGTTGCCAATCTGTCTGTCCATGGTGTGTGTTAACCACTTCTAATACATACCTTAGTCCCTAGTAATCGGTCTCAGCATCCCTTTGAACTTCCCTTCCCCAGATAAAAACCTTCCGATGCTCACAGTCCGTATCATATTCAGCCATATCCAACCTGTCTCAATTCCCTGAGCTCCAGGCCAGGTATCCGGTCATCAATGCGGCCCTGACACAGCATTGCAAACAGTCATGGAACATGGTTAGCACCTGACCCTGGAACACACTCAATGGGTTGGCATTTTTCTGAGTAGCATCAGTCTTGAGGTTAGAAAGTTCTAGATACATATCAAACGCTGTTGAATATGGAGACTGAAGAATAAGAGAGTTGATTGTTTGGAAATGTGCATGTGTACGTGGGCACAGACATGTGTGCCTGTTCCTGTCCCTGTGGAGGCCAGAGAAGTCATCGGGCATCCTGCTCCATCACTCTCTAGAGACAGGGAGCCTGGGTTAGACCAGTCGCCAGCAAGTGTCCTCCTGATTTTGCCGGCAACAGCTCATGTACAGGTACAGCCACACCTGGCTTTTATGTGCCTTGAGCTCAGGTCTTCTTCCTTCAGGACTTCACCATCTCCTCAGCTCTGTGGCCAGCTTTCAGTCTTCCACAACGCTGTATTGATGATCTTATTTAGGCTGGGTATTTTGAAGGAGCAGCTGTGTGAATGGCTGTCTATGCTCCACCCTGTGACATTCCAGGCCAGAGACAAATCAGCAAGTCAGACCGGCGAGTGGCCAAAAGTCTAGTTCAAAAGCGTCAGCCTGTACCACCCTCTCCCCATGTGAGTAAACCAGACCCCCTCTCTCAGCTAGTCCCTTCACAGGTTCAATACTGTAGTATCTGGTGCTGCTGAGCCAGTTCCCAGCACTGGGACGATTAGCATTTTACTTGGGGGGGGGGGGGTTCAACTACATGTGTAAACATGTACTGGATCATTCCCAGTCCCCTGTTGCTCTTTTCCTTACCAAAGCCATGCCATTTTGTTTGGAGGAATGCCCTCTGAGGAATTTTGGGGCATTCAGCTGCGCGATGTGTGTGTTCTCACGCGCTGTGGATGTGGCTTCCAGGTGAAGCCAGTGGAGTGGGGAAGAGCACCCACCTCCCTGTAGGCACCCCTCACCTATGCTCCGTAAGGAAGCCCAATAAGTTCATTGATTCTCTGAGTGATCTTTGACTGAATCGTGCCAGGGTTTGCCACTGGGCCCTTAAGAGAAGAGATAGATGTTGGGTTACATCTCCCCCTGACAAGGGACTTTGGCGATAAAATTCCTTCCAGTTTGCTTCTAGATGACATTACAAAAAAAGGGTCCTGTGAGGCAAGGGATTTATTGCTTCAGCGGAGCAATACCCTAGAGTGCCATTCTCCATGTCTGCCACTAGAGGGAACCCTAAACTCAAAGGAGGGACTGGAGCTTTATGGGCTCTTTTATCTTGAAATAGCTTCTGTAGAGATGCATTTTCATTTCCTCCTTTTGCTGAATCACGGCGATAAGCGATTAAAGGGAAAATGAGTGTGTTTGGGACAGAATTTCAAGCTAATACCTCGATTTAGCTTAGGCTTGGCTTAGAAGTCAAGGTTTTCTTCTGCTTAACAATGACAAGATGGCGGAGAATTCCTTGATTCCAGTTTTCTTCCATTTCCACTCCTCTCTCTCACCACTTGCTCATCCTCTATTCTTTTAATGAATGCTCATGGAAAATCTCCCCCCCACACCCCCAAGTCCCGAGTGCTCTAGGAATCAGAGGTGAACACGCTGGATGTCGATCCTAGCTTCTACTATGCCTGGGAAAAACAACACCAGATGATAATTACATAGAGTGTATCTAATGTGCCTTGTATTTATCTATGATAACCGTGTGTGTGTGTGTGTGTGTGTGTGTGTGTGTGTGTGTGTGTGGTGTGCTGTGGGCGTGCCCGTGTCATGGCGCTGACATGGTGTCCACAGCACAACTTTTAGGAGTTAATTCTCTTTTTCTACCTTTACGTGGTGGGCTGGCTAATTTTACATCAACTTGACACAGGCTAGAGTCGTCTGAGAAGAGAGAACCGCTAGAGAAAATGCCTTCATAAGACTGGGCTATAGCCAAGCCGGTAGGGCATTTTTTACATTAGTGACTCATGGGGGAGGGCCCAGCTCATTGTGGTTGAGGTTACCCCTGTGCTGGTGGTCCTGGGTTCTATAAGAAAGCAAGCTGAGCAAGCCATGGGGAGCAAGCCAGTAAGCAGCACCCCTCCATGGCCTCTGCATCAGCTTCTGCCTCCAGGATCCTGCCTTGTGTGAGTTCCTGTCCTGACTTTGTCCAGTGATGAACAGTGATGTGGAAGTGTGAGCCGAATAAACCCTTTCCTCCCCTGTTTGCTTTTGGATATGGTGCTTTATTAAAACACCCTAACTGATACAGAGGTTATACCAGGGTAGTGAGGTATCTCTGTGACAGGCCTGGCCACTTTTGGGGGGAGGATTGTGGAAGGACTTTGGAACTTTGTGGTAGAAAGGCCACTGAGTGTTGAGAGCTCTGTGGGGTGTTCTCTGGGAGCCTGGAAGATAAGAATGTTCAGAACAGTGCAGTCGAGGCCTGGCTTGTGGAGTTTCCGAGGGAAGTTTAAAGGCTCTATCAGGACTTCTTGTTATTTTGAATTGAGAAAATGTGGTTCTGGTCAGCTGGAGCCAAAGGGTCCGCTGTGATTATCAAGAGACCAGCAGCATTGAAGTGAAACCTTCAAGTTACTGGGACAAATGATGCCGGTCAGCTAAAGCAGAGAAATTAGCGGTGGTTAGGAAGAGACCAGCCTTGCTGAGGTGAAATCTTCTGGGGAGGGTTTCCTCAGGGTCAACACCCAGAAGCTCTGATCCAGAGGTGACCCAGGACCTCACGCTGGCAGCTGAATTTGGTGCTGTAAGAGTCACACAGGTGATACTAATTTTGAAGGCATGACGGGGTCATGGAGAGCAGCTGAGGCAAGGCACGGTGTGGCAGGGCTGGAGTCCCTGAAGAGAGCCCAGAAGAGGCTGTTGGTGAAGGGGCAGCGCATTTGCAGAAGACCCCAGGATTTTGGAGATGCCAGGACCATGGGACAGCTATCAAGTACAGGAGTGTGGATTTGACATAAACAACTTGGAGAAGACAAGCTGAGTGTGCTGGATAAGTGACTAATGCCCCTCGGAGGAGCCTAAAGGATGGTGAGTGGATCCCAGATAACTGGCTACTGAGTTCTTTACACTTTTGGAGTTTGGTTTTGCATTGTTCGGATCAGGACGGCGCTGATCATGCCTTCTGAGCTCTTGATGTAAGAAAGTGTTTAGCTTTTGATTTTATAGGAGTGCACAGTTAAAAGACTTTTAAGAGAGGTTTTGGATTTTAAGAGAGACTTTAGCTTCTTAGAGACTGAACTTTTAAAATGTTTGAATTGGTAAAGACTGTGAGACTTCTACCTTTGTGATAGATTTATTTTTCCTTTGTGATATTTTTAAATATGAGGTCTTGGGGATTACACCCCGCCCCCTGCAAAGAAGGGAAAGATTAGGTCTTTAAAAATGCCGTGTGTCAAGTTGGTAGGGGGTCAACTGTGCTGGACAGTTCTGTGTCAACTTGACACAAGCTGGAGTCATCTGAGAGGAGGGAACGCCAGTTCCCTAACTGAGAAAATGTCTGTGTAAGATTGGGCTGTAGGCACACCTGTAGAACATTTCTTTAATTACTGACTGATGGAGCAGGGAGACGGGAGATCCACGATGAGGTGCTTTTTGTTTCGTTTTGTTTTTGGTTTTTGTTTTTTTGAAACAGGGTTTCTCTGTGTAGCCCTGGCTGTCCTGGAACTCACTCTGTAGACCAGGCTGACCTCGAACTCAGAAATCCACCTGCCTCTGCCTCCCGAGTGCTGGGATTAAAGGCGTGTGCCACCACTGCCCGGCCCACTATGAGGCTTTTACTGAGCCTGAGTGAGCGCGGAGGGGAAAGCCTTTGGTTCTGGAAGAGATGGCACATCAGAGGTGTCTCTAAAGAACATCTGAAAACTGCTTGCCAAAATTAGCCTCCGTGGGTGAAAGAGAAACGGCTTGAAGGAGGGACTACTGTCTTGGCCCAGGGTTCCAGGGTTTAGCCCACAGCCCCGGGCTCTGTGGAAACAGGGTGATTCTGTGTCAAGTAACCAGTGCCTTAGATGACAATTAGGCCAGCTGTGTAAAACCTAGGGCTGGTGTTGGGGCTCAGGGAGCTTTACAAGGTGAGACTGTAGTTGCAGCAGATAGGTAGGGTGGTGGGGCAGCAACAGAGGAGCCCTGCCAGGCAGCCAGCCAAGAGGCTGACTGCTTAGGACTTTGCAGGGAGCCTACCTCACTGACCTTTTGATTTGGGCCCAGTGAGATCTGCCTCAGACTTATGGCATCCAGTGGCATGAAATCTGGCTTGAGTCACTGCATTTAGTTTTCGTGTGTGTGTGTGTGTGTGTGTGTGTGTGTGTGTGTGTGTATGGGCTCACAGTTCGAATAGCTCAAGCTATGGTTGTTTGGCTTTAGAGATCACACCATGTTGATGGGAACACAAGGCAGGAGAAGCCGTTTACTTCGTGACTGACAAAGCAGGGGAAGAGGGCCCCCATCCTCTGGGATAGGACCACCACACTCAGGTGAACATAGGCCTCTCTGGGAACACAGGAACACTCTCCCAGACACACCCAAAGGCCCATCTGCTCCGTCTCCTGGGTGATTCTAAACAACAGTGACAATCAGCCATCGTAGTTTGGGATTTTATCTGTTTTTCTGAGACAGGGTCTCACTGTGTAACCCTGGCTGGCTTGAAACTCACATGTGTCTGTGTTTTCCTCCTGAGGGCTGGGATTAAAGGTATATTGACACCACACTCTGCCCCAGTTTGGGATATTTTTAACACCATCAGAAATCAATTGTATTGATGGGCATTGGAATATTTCTTTACCTTCTCTCTTAACGTGTGGTAATTTGTGTGAAGTTTCCTTTCACCATCTTTACCAGGCCATTTGGTTTCCTTCTAGGCTATAAAACAACTAGTTCCTACTTCTGTGAGTTCTGTCCTCCCACCCCCAAACCCCCAACCCCAGGGAATGAACACTTTGAGGCAGCATCAGGAGCAGCCTCCTTGGGGAAAGCAAAATGGCTGGGGCACATCTGCTGCCTGCTGTGTGGATGTGGAGTGGGAACCACCTTTACTTGGGAACACTGTGGCCCAGGCACTGTCGATTTGACTGGATGCTCATCTGAGCATGGGGAACAAGTACCATTATGAAAGTGAGATGCTTCGAGGCTGTTTCTTCCTCCTTACCTCTGATGAGGGACGATCAGGGTCAGGCAGGGGGATTTCTCCGTGGTGATACGTATCTATAATTCTGTGTTCAGTAGATCAGGAATTAAATATGTGGGTTCAGGCATCTACTTTTAGGATAACTCCCCAGGGGCTAGTAATAACAGGAATATGTCTTTTTTCAGGATTGGTAGTAAACCGTGAAGATGGATGCTATTTTAGATCAGAGCCCTAAACTGTCTCTTATATTTAGAAGCTCGGTTCTAGGGTTACATATCAAGATACGTACAGGGAGCTGTTTTGCTGATTACAGCTGTCCTGCCGTTTGCCAGGGCTAATTTGCTGATCCAGGAGCTGAGGCCAGCGATTTTTATGTCTGCATCTGCTTCTGCCCATAACTCGTGGGCAAAGACAGGGCCGCTTCAAGGTACCAGCTTGAGCCATGCACAGAGCGGTAGGAACATTGGTGCGTGCTCCCCTTGAATTGTCGGCCCCTCGCAGACAGCAGACTCGGCCTTCTGCGGGAGGGACCTAGCTGCACAGGGCTTTGTGTGCTTACATTCTCAGCTTCCTTCTTCTCTTCTTCTCTTGCGTTTGCCTCTTTCCCTCGTTAGTGGGTGAGCAAACTTCCTACGGGGTCTCCCCTAGTGGGATAAGAATTTCAAAGCCGAGTCCAGTTTTCGCCCTTGAGCAGGTGCCCCCAGTGAATGCCAGCGGCTGGAGTCTCAACTCAGTTGGGAAATGGCTTTGGAAACTGGTGGATTATTCTCTTCCTGCTCGTAGAAGGTATAGTTAGAACAGGAGGCCCGATGTGGACAGTGTTTGTGTTTTCGGCCCACCATCTGTCTCTCCTTCTGGTAAAAAGCTCTCCGGTTTTCCTCTGGGGAATCACCTTTCCCGAGCCCTCCATTTGTGAAGACTGAGTGATGCTAACCTCACAGAGGTCCAAAGGGTGGGGGAGGGGGAAGGAGGAAGGGGAAGGAGGAAGAAGGAGGGGGAGAGGGGAGGCTTTCAGACTCCTCTTTGCATCATCAGTTTGTATTGGCCACAGCTGCCTGATGGTGGTTGGTCTACTCTGTATAGACCTTTTTCCCCTTGGTTCTGAGCAGTTGTACATTATTTTGAATTGTGTTAGATCTCCCCTCCCCCCAGCAAGTATGGAGGAAGACGCTTCATTTGCATGGGCGTTGCTAAGATGGTAGGGTGAAGTCCAAAGCTCTGGGCAGCAGTCTCATCTCTGTGAGCCGAAAACAAGCACAAGAAGTTGGGGCTGAGAGATGGCGGGGATTACTTTCCCAATAGCACAGAGCAGCCATTCTCCAAGACACTCTCCCTAGGGGTTTTCAGTCTCACAGACAGTAAGCCCTACCTTTTGCTTCAGCCTGTTGGTGTCGTTGGCTGATGGAAAAGATCCTCTAAGCTGATGTACTAGGAGAGAGGATGGTATGGTTCCTTTTCTGTGGCTGAGATGAAACACCCTGACAAAAGCAACTCAAGACAGAAAGGATCCTTGGCTCACGGTTAGAGGAGGTACAGTCTGTCGTGGCAAGGATGTCACAGCATCAGGAAGAAGGACAGTTGGTTACATCCTTCCCTCGGGGAGGGGGAGGGCAGGAGGGAGAGCTGGAGGGGGGAGAGGGAGAGAGGGGGAGGGAAGGGAGGGAGAGAGAGAGAGATATGTTTGTGCTCAGCTCTGTTCAGCTCACTCTCTTATATTCAACTTTGTGTTCACGCCAAGATCCTTAGTAAGGAATGGTGCTGCCCACAGTGGGTCCCGACTCATTTAATCTAATGGAGACAACCCCTCACTGTCATCCCAGGGGCTTCTCTTGCAGGTGACCTCAGATCCTATCAAGTTGACAATGGAGATTAATCCTTAGGGAGAGGGACAATACAGACTTTATTTAAAAAAAACCCAAAAAACTCTATAAAAGAGAACTGTCCCATATTGTTGATTCTAGTGCTTAAGAGGGTCCACGAAACTCAGAGCCTGTCTTAACATCCCACGCCCTAATACCACAGATAAGAGATTCATTTTGTTTTGACTTTCACTGGATTAACATGTTAAATGCCTCATAGGTCAGCATAAGTTGGTTCAGCCATGGGGGCCTCTCTAGCCCTACCTCTGTCCTCTCTATGATCTTCTCTGTGGAAGAAGGCCAGGTGGATGAGCACATTTTGGCTATGGAAGTTTCTAGAAGAGCGAATGCCGCAAGAAAACCAGACTTGTACAGCATGGCAAATGGCTGACTTTAAAGCCATTTTTATTCTGATCTCTCTCAACAACACTTTCCATTTGATTTTGGGAAAACGTCAGGGACCCAAACGTACACAAACAGGACACAAGAATCAGGATCCGATATGCTGGGACGATGCTGGTGTCCCTGTATGCTGAGGATTCCTGTCCCCAAGTCAGCCTCCTTCTGGGACAAGGGTCATTTCATGACACACCCGGGTGGAGTCCTGTGTCCACCACTCCCCCCCCCCAAGCCCTCCCCCCCAGGACCCAGTGTTTTCCCTTCAATCTCCTATCACCATACTTTGTATTTGTTTAGTGTACAGAGTCTCCCCCCAGGGGCACATTCATGATAGCAATTAATTTTCGTAACGATATGAGGTAAGGAGGTAGCCATTCTGATCTCCATTTTTTCAGAAGAAACTGGTCTAAAATCAACTTGCATAGCTAGTCTCAAGGAAGTAAATGCAGAGTATCTGGGTGAGGTGGCAGAAGCCTGCTATCCCAGCACTCAGGAGGCAGAGGCAGAAGATCATCCTTGGCTACATAGCAATTCAAAGCCAGCCTGGGTTGCCTGAGAGCCCTCCAAATCCCACCCCCCAAACGGCACTGAGACAGGTGTTTTAACTCTTGATCACTTGTTCATTTAATAAAACGGGGGTATCTTTTTTTCAAGTTCATGTCACTGTGTTTCTGACATTAGTTTTGGAGATGATTTTTTTTTGCCGTAAAAATTACCTGTTAGGTCAATCACTCTAAATCTCTCTCTGAATTCACTTGCTTAAATGATACAGAATGTCTCTCTACCCATCTGTGGAAGCCTATAAACAAATACTATAAAACAAAACAATGTGACTGAGGTCTATCGGGGGACCTGAAGGCCACTCTCTTTGCTATGATGGGCAGTGCCCAAAGTTGCAGGAAGGTGTGAAGGACCCACTGGTACCCAAGAGAGACATTTTCCTCACAGCAACCAGGACTGAGAAAGGATAAAGCAGGAAGTCTTCTTCGAAATTCAGCATTACTTACCATCATTTTAAATAAATCAGAGATCACCTTGTGTACCACCCGAGGTGTGCAAAAACTCTATGCTTGCATGCTCTGTCGGGTAGGGCAATGGCATCCTGAAGCCAGGGCATTCACACCTAAGCGGTTGACTTTATACAAGAGGGGAAAAATGACCCCACAATGGTGTGGCTCTTCCAGGTGGCATCCTGGAAAATCAAAGATCTTGCCTGAGATTTGCTAAAAGAAAGCCACATTCCATAAAATGGCCGTTTTTACTCCACGTGTGGGGTGGAGAGGGTGCACATACACCTAGGATCTGGGTTCATTCTCGGGCTCCAAGTAATCAGTGCAGATACAAGCAAGAGAAGGCAGTGGGGGTTTTTGGGAAAATTTAAAATGCGACAAAAGCCTAGAAAGACGGGGTGAACTCTGGGGACGCTAAGGGAGATGGAGAGACCCTAACATGGGGGGAAGGAGGAGGAAGAAGAGGAGGAGGAGGAGGAAGAGGAGGAAAAGGAAGAGGAAGAGGAAACCGGGCAGTGGTGGCTCACACCTTTAATCCCAGCACTTGGGAGGCAGAGGCAGGCGGATTTCTGAGTTCGAGGCCAGCCTGGTCTACAGAGTGAGTTCTAGGACAGCCAGGGCTACACAGGGAAACCCTGTCTCAATAAACCAAAAAAAAAAAAAAAAAAAAAAAGAGGAGGAAGAGGAGGAGGAGGAGGAGGAAATAAACCTATGACCTCAACTGTACTAGAGAACTTTAAGCATGCTACGATATTTGTACTCCATTTTGTAAACACCAGCATTCACAGCTTTGCCTGAAAGCCACCGGCTCCCTTAGCCGCCCCCCAAATCCAGACCTCCCAGTGAAAAGCAGCGAGATTTCTGGAGTTTATCCCTGAAGAGGAGGAATGGACGCAAAGGGTTCGCTGAGCGGAGACTTGGAGACTCCATTTTCTTTTTCATCCGCCAATGGCTTTCTTGTGTCGGTCTGCCCCGCTGTGAGCTCCTAGGTTCGGTTCGGACTAGCCAGGGACCCGCCTCTGGACAGTCCTAGAGGAAAAGATCTCCCAGTCTAAAATCAAGGATCCATTCCTCAGAAACTTCTTTGGCGTGTGTGCAGATGAGGACCGTCCGCCGTGCTCCCAGCTGAGAGCCGTTCCTCAGAGGCTGTGGCACAGAGAGGGAGAGAGGATGTGAGAGAGAAACACTGTGCAGGACTTTTGGGATGGACCTTGAGGGCTTGCTGATCTTAGCACGGAACTTACCACACCTAAGTAATGCCAGCTTCTGTGCTTTTTGACTCTAAGCCCTGGCTTCCTTTTGAAAAGCAATTTGAAAAAAAAAAAAAAAACCTGAAAAATGTATTTAATTTTATACGTGGTCCCTGCAAAAACCCTGAATGATACAGAAGGAGCTACATTCACTGAGCCACTCTGTGTCTCTGTCTCTTCCCTAACGGTTTTTGGTACTCTGTATTGGACTGGAGCATTTTCTTCTGCATTTAAATCCACAGATATTCAGGTAGGAATGTGTGTGTGTGTGTGTGAGAGAGAGAGAGAGAGAGAGAGTGTGTGTGTCTATACTTGTGAAGGTCATGGGTCAACACTGGGTGTCCTCAGTCACCTCCCTACCTTATTTTTTGAGTCAGGGTCTCCTACGACCCTGGAGCTTTCGCAGTAGGACAGGCAGGCAGGCCAGCAAGCCCCAGGGACTCTCTTGCCTCTCTCTGCCTTCTCTGTGCTGAGATGCCAAGAGCAGGCCATGGCACCTGGATCTTTACATGTGCCCTGGGGATCTGAACTCAGGACATTAGGTCCACACAGCAAGCACTTTACCGACCGAGCCATCTCCTCAGCCCTTAGGTGGGGTTTGAAGTGTGAAATGGGTGTGGTGCTGGGCACCTGGGAACATGACCATTCCCTGTATCAAAGTGGGGGTTGGTTCTAGGTCTTTCCACTCTCACAGATACCAGCATCCCCCCACACAGCCCAGATTTCCTATATAGAGTGGCTTGCTATGGATCCTACATGAAATCCGTTCATCTCGAGATTATTTATAATTCTGAATACATTGTAAACGTGGAGATTGTCCCTATGCTGTTTGGGAAATAAACAAGAAAAATGTCGGCCTGTGTGTGATGAAGATGCGATATTTTTCTAAATAGTTGTGGCCTATTGGTTGAATTGAAGGATGGGGGGCCCACGGGTATAAAGACCTGAGTGTACATGCAGAGAGACCGCTGTGAAGATGGTCCCGAGCTGCTATCCTACCAACAGTAAAGCAGCTAGCGTTCCACACTCCGCCAACCTTGATCTCGCCCATCTTTTCAGCGGCTTCAATCTGACCAACAAAACTACCATTGCTGGATAACTTGAATTTTCTCTTAACTTACCAGACCCAATTAAGAAAGTCTGAACAATCTTTGAGGAATAGGTCATAGTCCTATTTTTATTAGGAATAAACTCCATTGAAGATATATTTATGTAAAAACAGTACCCTGGAAGCCCTGTCCCAGCCAATCACAGGAAAGAACACGATTTTGCTTTTAAAAATATTTTAAAGGCCACGCAGAGGTAAATGTCTGGGGATCGTATTGTATATTTAGTTTACTTAATGGGAAATCCATGCTGTTCCATAAAGGACAGGAGCTACTTACTGTTAGGCTGAAGCCGGAGCACCTGGCTGTCACCACGTTCAGTCAGTGGGAACAAACATGGATGAGAACTCTTACTCTCTTCATGTGAGCCCAGTGTGTGTGGTGTTCAGGAAGCCAGCAAGCGCCTGACACACGGCCAAGGACTTCAGCCTCTAGTCCTTTCCCATCCTGGGAATTGTTCATGGGCGTATTTGGGGCTGACCAGATCTGCCTGAGTGTGTAAAATGGGACCCTCCTCTGAAAACTTCCAAGGTGGAGTTTGATTACACTCAACACCAGAGAAGATGTAAGATGAAGTTCCTCGGCCCCACTTGGTCACCCAAGATCGCCACCCTTGTGGAAATGGCACAGTTGTTAGCCACCTTGATGCTTAAACGTTGTCATGCTCAAGTGGTCTTGTTGCTAACAAAGTTCCATTGGTCCCATGGAACACCAGGTCTAGCTGTGAGTCTAGCCATGACAAGGGGTAGAGGAGGAGGAGGAGGAAGGGGAGGAGGGAGAGGAGGAGGAAGGAGGAAGAGAAGGATGAGGAAGAAGAGGAGGAGGAAGGAGGAAGAGGAGGAGGAGGAAGATGAGAAAGAGGAGGAGGAGATGCAGGGGATGTGTAGTTATTTTGGAAGCAGCAATAAGCGAAGTGTCAGCAGGTGTCTCAGGTTGTGGCAGGACCTCTGACCCAGGAAGCTGAGACAACCCCTCAGTCCTTGCAGACAGGAGACCTTACAGAATACCTTTGTTCTCTTTGACACTGCCAGATCCTGACATAAACTTTCAGATTTTCTCAGACTTTCTTGAGTAATAAGATTATCTTTTGTTCTAACGGATCACTCCTGCTTGGCCCTGGATAGCCTAGAGATGCTGGGTGGTTGCCATGGAAACCAATCATGTGATGACCTATCAGTAACTCTTCAGTTCTATCTCTTTTTCCCCAACCTCCAGGGAAGGGAAAGAGGCTGAGACTGAGTTAATGTTAGTTCTTCATGCCAACGTTATGAAACCCCTGCAACCGTTCAAAGAGACAGGGTCTGAGAAGCTTCTGGATTCCTAACAACTTGTGCCTAGAGGATGTTGCACACACAGGCAGGGAAGCTCCCACACAGGATGCCTACGGACACTCCTTAATGATTGAGTTCATAGCAAATAAGTACACGTTAGTGCTTCGGTGAGTTCTGGGGGTCAACCACACACATGGGTGGAGTCTGAAGAGGGGTCCTGGAACTCTGATGTCTAGCTGTTAGAAAGTCACATTTAATCTGAGGCTTACCTCCTCATGGCAGGTCTCTGAATTGCAGGGCACCCATCTGTTTGCCAAGAACTGCTTGTTATGTGGGGTACTCTACCAACCTACATCAGATTACGGAACCGTGTTGCGTTGAATGTATGAAACAAGGAAAACATGTTTTTATCTTCTTCACTAGGCGTGTAAACAGTCTGGCTTTATGGCACACGCCCATGGGTGAGAATTTTTTTTTCGTTAAGTAAAAACTGTAAGACTGTAGTTCTGAGATGTTAGACTACTTAGAATTAATCCCCTGCGAGATACTGCATATTTTAAGATCACTCCAGGGCTTGTCTGGGACCCGGAGATCTACGTTTACAAGTCCCCCGGCTGAATCTGTTGCAGGTGGTCTGAGTGCTCAGGGTGCTTTGAAAAACATGACCACTGAGGATAGCCAAACCTTGCTTGAATCTTCAAGGTAATTAGGAAGAAGCTAAACCCTGAAGACGGAATGGCTTAGGCCAGGGATTTGCATCTGTTCAGGATGAGAAAGACCACCCTTCATCTGTGCGATTTATCTCCGCAACCTTCCTGACAACCTGAGGGCAGAGAAGTCTCTGACTTTGAGAGGCTTCACGTTTCTGATGTTGTTTGGACTGGAACCATCGGACAAGACATCGTTCTGTGCAAGATACTGAGTATTGTGCATTATCTTTGTCTTCTGAATTTGATGATGTGAAGCCACTGCTCTACCGTCATGTGACTTGCTTAGGCAATCTGTACAGTTGGATGAGAACTTTTTGTGAGTTTCGTTAAAGACTATTATGAATTGGGACTATTTAAAGAAAAACAATGGAGACATCGGCCTTTTGAGTTCTAGTCTCTGTCTTGACTACTACTATAATATTTTTTTGTGCCAGGGACCGAACCTTGGTTCTTGCTCATGCCAAGCTGGCCCTTTATCACTGAGCCATATTAATTAAAAACTCTTTTTCTGAAATTAATATTTTTTTGAGGTAGAAGCTCACATAGTCCAGGCTGATCTTGAGCTATGTAGCTGAGGATAGCCCTGAGCTCTTGAACTTGCTATGTAGCCCAGGATAGCCCTGAGCTCTGGGTCTTGTTGCTTTCTCTCTACCTGCCTGTGCTGGGGTTTTAGGCACACCACCATGCTAACTACAAAGACCTTTTTCTGGTTTGTTTGTTTGTTTTATTAAAAAAATTTACCTATTTTTTTTATTTATGGATGCATGTGTATTTGCTTGTGAGTTCAGTGCTCTCAGAGCCATCAGGTCTACTGGGAACGGAACTCAGCAGGCCTGTTTGATATGGGTGCTGGGAACCGGACTCAGAACTCTGGAAGAGCAGCAAATGCTCTTAGCTTCTGAGCCACTCCCTAACCTGTTTATCATCAGTTTGTTAGATTTATTTCCTTTTATTTTCTGAATATGAGTGTTTCACATGTATATAGATATTGGTCTTGTGTGCATGCTTGGCGCACTTGGAGACCAGAAGAGGGCCTCAGATCCCCTGTGACTGAAGTTACAAACAGTAGTGAGCCACCTGATGTGGGGGCTGGGTATTGAACCCAGGTTCTCTGAATAACAGCTGGTGCACTTAACCACTGAGCCATCTCCCCAGCTCTCCCTTGTTTTGTTTGTTTAGAGACAAGGTCTCTCTATGTAGTCCTGACTGTCCTGGAGCCTCTGTCTATGTAGAGACCAGGCTGGCCTTGAACTCGGAGATCCTCTCACCTCTGCCTCCTGAAAGTCTCTCTTCTGGGATGAAAGTCATGTGCCACCATGCCTGCATCCCTTGGCTTTCGTTTGTTGGTTTGTTTGTTTTTAGAGACGAATACAAATGGTTTTTAAAACTCGGTCCTTTTCTTTAGAGAGGAGTTTTGAATTAAACTCAGAAAGTTCCCACATTCATGACTTTTTGCCTCACCCAGGCTCGATGTTCTCTGCAGTCAGATCTCCTCACCCTTCTATAAAGTCCTTTCAGACTTCCAAGCTGTCAAAATGGAGCCTGCTGTGGGGACACACGCTCGCCCGTAACTCTACCCCCCTCCTTGGCATGGCCTTACAGCAAAGGGACAGCGAGCTTGCTGAGGTAAAGGAAAACTGACCACTCTGCTAAGGGCTACCCTTAGTGTGCCTTGGGCTTTGGAGGGAGTAAAGATCGGGCCACGGGGTTTCTGTTAAACACTGGGGTCAAGAGAGAGTTCAGAGCTGAAAGATTGCAGACTCCCAGGCTCACATCTGACTTATCCAGTTGGGATTCTCTCAATGTTCATTGGATGACAATGTCTTTAAACCTTCTTAGGCAGTCCAAACTTTGGGGACGTGCGCTTTAAGAGGTCTACAATGCAATTTAATGCCTCCAAAGTAGGCCTGGGGTATTTTATTTCAAAGAATTATAGAGGAATTGACTCTTGTTCAGCTTACTGGGAGATGCAATTGGTTTCTATGGTTTCTCTCTCTGTCTCTCTGTCTGTCTGTGTCTCTGTGTCTGTCTCTCTCTCTGTCTGCCTTTCTCTCTCTGTCTGCCTCTCTCTCTGTCTCTCTCTGTGTCTCTGTGTCTGTGTCTGTCTCTGTCTCTC
>JADRCH010000228.1:881412-892768 GCA_019843965.1 Rhynchomys soricoides | reverse complement strand
TGTGTCTGTGTCTGTCTCTGTCTCTCTGTCTCTGTCTCTCTCTCTCTCTCTGTCTGCCTCTCTCTCTTTCTCCCTCCCTCCCTCTCTCTCTTCCTTTCAGTCTCTGTCAATACACAAAGAACAAAATATTAAAATATTTATTTGTGGCAAGGTCTTAGCACATAGCCTAGTCTGGCCTTCACTCTTTCGAAGTGCTATAAAACTATTTGAGTTTCTCCATGGGATTCTAACTCTGGACACCTTCTCTTGCTGTCTTTGATAACTTGGAGAGAAATGTACCTAGAAGGGATCTGAACTTAGAGATAGGAAGATAATTCTAGCTTATTTCGTAGCTGGGGATAAAGGAATCTGAGAATGTAACAGCTGGCTCGGATGGTCTCTGTGTTAGTTAGCTCTAGGTTTTATTTTGAGACAAGATCTCACGAAGCAGCTCAGGAACTTGATATGAAGTACAGGTTGTCCTTGAACTCACAGAGCTGTGCCTCGGCACTCTGATGGCTGGGATTAAAGGTAGACATTGCCAGGTCTGAACTAGGATTTGAATCCTGGTAAAAAGTGATACCTTAAAGCCATGCTCTAACCACTGTGAGACACAACCCCGAGGAAGAAAAAATGGAGAGGTGGCCTACAATTCATAGTTCATATTTGTGCTAGGAAAGCCTCAACCACAAGCCTGCACACACCTTGTCACACTTGGAGACATTTGTATTATGAATAGTGGATGTCCTTGTGCCATAGCTTCTGGGTCTGTTGGTCAAAAAAAACTATTTGGGTGATATCTTAGAGACAAACACTTTGTGTGTGTGTGTGTGTGTGTGTGTGTGTGTGTGTGTATTTTATATAGCAGGAGCTAGTGGACACCAGGAGGCGTCAGATGCCTCTGGAGCTGGAGTTACAGGCAGTTGTAAGCTACTCCTTATGGGTCCTGGGAACCAAATTCAATTCCTGGCTAAAAGCAGGAAGCATTCATTACCGCTGAGCATTCTCACCAGCCCTGACAATCTTACGTTTGAAAGCTAAATGTTTACCTCGGAATGCCAAGTAGACAGGTTCCAATCTGCAGGTGTGATTATTTTATGCTCGGGTTTTGACCCTTATTTTGGGTTTGAACAGTATAGTTGTCAACATCTAAAGCAATTTCTAATACCTTTTAAAAATGGGATCAATGTCCGGAGGGATGGTTGCTCCCTTTAAACCGGTTCACCTGCATCTTCCTTCCCTGCCCTGCCCCCTTTCTGTTTTCTAACCAGGCCGCTACATTTGTGTCTGTGCCCTGCCTGACCCTGACATCTGTGAGCTTCTGCCCTGACTCATTATAAACCTCACGATGCTGTCATCCCCATTAATGAATGCTGGAGTTGATCGTAAAGCAAGAACAGTTTATCCCTGTCACCGGGCATATCAGAAAAGGAGACATTGGCAGACAAGTAGTGTGAGATCCAGTGCAGGGACGGAGACACAGTTCAGTGTTTGCTGTGTAAACATGATTTCAGATCTCCAGCACCAGCATAAGAGCCAGGTGTGGCAGTGTGAGTCGGTCACCCCAGGTCTGAGGATTGGGTGTCTGGGTTCAGTGTGAGACTCTATCTCAAAAATCAGGTAGAGAGGTTATGATCCTACTATCAACCCCTGACTTCCACGTGACCTACAGAGGTGAATCCAGCTGCGTGCGTGCGTGCGCACACACACAAACCCAGTACAAAGAGTTGCCATTAAATCCTGTCTTTTCTGCCAACCCTCTGTAAAGCTTTAGACATATTACCTCACTTCTCTGAGCCCCAGCCTCCTGCTCTGTAATGTGCTACTTCCTCCTGAGTTGTGTGGAGTGGTTATGCAAGCTTGCCACGTGAGAGCTCTGTCACCTGGTGTGTGACAGGATCCATGCCAGTGGCATTGTGAGTCTCACATTGCTGTTAATATAACCCACCTAGCTCTAAGTTAGAATTGAAACCAAGACTGGCTTAGTCCTTCCCCCAGGACACTGTCCTTTGAGCTTGGCCTCTTCAGTGGCCTCTTAACAACTCAGTCCCCTCCTGCCACACCTACAGCAAGAGTGATCATAACTTTAGTAAGGGGTCCGAGTTTCCAATGTATTAAGAAGCAGTCACCAAACTGACATCTTCTCCATCACCTACGAGATGTGAACCACAGCTGGGGAAACTGAGGGCTGAGAAAGTTAAACAATTGGTTTGGGGTAAGTGAGAACCTAGGCCCAGGTAGTCTGGTATCAAGCCTGTACTAATGCTTCACAGTCCCTTACAAACATACACATACACACATGCATACATGCACACATGCATGCACATAATGCATCTCACACATTTATACACGAATACACATGTACACACACATACACAGACACGTGTGCACAAAATGCCCACACACATACACATGCATCCACACACATGCGCACACACATGCACACACTGCACTCACACACATGCGCACTCATGCACATGCACACATGCACGCACACATACGCACGCACAAGCATGCGCACACGCATGCACACACATGCACGCACACACATGCACACTCATGCACGTGCACACAATGCACTCACACTCATGCACGTGCACACATGCATGCACACACATGCGCACACATGCGCACACATGCACACACATGCACACTCATACACACTCATGCACGTGCACACACACGCACACACAACATACACATGCACGCACACACACATACTTGTACTCGAGCACAATGCCTTCTTTAAGAATGAAGCCAGGCGTGTCTGCATCTCTTCTCCAATATGCTCGTCTTCCTCCCCAACCCCCACAACAGGCCAACATCATCACATTTCACTGCACTCGATGACACCAGTGTCGTCTAAACAATTCTGAGTTCCCTTTGATTTTTCAGTGTTCCTTTTCTCTTCCCTGGACACTGTCACCTGGTTCTCCCTTGGGACACTTTCTGTTAGGACATGGGCTCCCATGTCCACCTGGTCCTCATCACTGGTAGATCTGACTTTTCCCACAGGGAGCTGAGCCCCTGTGACATCGCTGTCTTCTCAGCTGCCAAGGCTGGGCTGGCTGATGTGCTCAGATTAAGGATCTGACCTCCTCCCTCCTCCCCCACAAAGAGGTTGGTGTTCTCAGCCTCAGGGGCAGAGTGCTTTGGTCCAGAATGGAGGAAGTATTACTTGCCTAGGAAAAGCTATGATTCTTGGCACTATGGGTTTAGGTTTCTCATTTCTGGTCCTGGACTGTGTACCGTGTATCCTTTTCTTTATCAAAACTCTGTCAGAAAGTGGCATTGATTCTATCTGGGGAAGTTCATTGCAGCTTATTAGAGAAGTCAGAAAAAATACGTCCAAATCCAGAGAGAAACATCACCGTCCCTCTGCCTATGAGAGGAAAGCTCATGGGTGACCCCAAAGCACATGGCTCTTCTGCCCTTGAACTAAGAATCCGATGGGCCCAATGCAAAGTCACGCAGGACATAATTTTGCAGACATATAGTGAGGCAGTTATTAGAAAAATCCTAGGTGCTGCATGTATGCCTTCATGTCTCCTACCCTCTGACAGCCAGGTAGGGCCGTTGTGACAGGCCTCTGTCATCAAATTGTAAACCTAAGTGGGATTTGCTCAGACAATGGGAAGTCCTATAGGTTCTCTGATCTTCCCCACTCCCTGCCTTAGCCTGATGTCACCTCCTGGTCTAGAAATGAAGGTTGGGGAATCATAGCCTACCTGTTTCTGTAAATAAGGTTTTACAGGGACACAGCCACAGAGATTGTTCCCATGCCCTCTATGGCTACAGCTGGGTCCCTGTGGCAGAGCTCAGTATTTGTGACAGAGGTGGCAAGAGAGGCCACCTAGGCTGTGAGGTCCAGAATATTTGCTACCATGCCAGAGCAATTCAGTCCCAGCGTGAGAGGACAGGTCCTGATGCACCAGATCAAGGACTGCCCAGTACACTTTCCCGGGGGGACTTGCTGATGAAACCTTGGTTCCAGGCAACACAAGAACATTCGGAACCCTACATCTTGGGTCAGAATGAAGGGGAAAGGTAACTCCATCCTTGTTGGAACGCCCCTAGTTCTTCTTCAGATGGTATCGAAGGGTCAGATGTACCCCTTGGGCTCGTGTCTGATTTTCAACTCCCAGAATCTACTTTAATGGTTTTGTACATGTGTAGTTTAAGGGGAAACTAAGCAGGAAAACGGACATGGATCCTCTTGCGGATAAACACGTCAGTCATGACTCAAGATGGGTACAGTCATGTACATTCTTCTTTAGATACAACTGCTAGAATACAGCTGAGTTATTGATAGGCAGGGTCTCAGAATGCCTATGTAGGAGAGAGACCTGACTTTGCTCTGCATGGTCTGTGTAACAAGAAGACAAGAAGACCCTGCCTTTTTTTTTTTTTTTAATTCTTAAAGCCTATCTTAACCTATCTCTAATGGATCCCCAAGGGCCTTCGGGGAAAAGCTCTTAATAGCAGGAGGGGTCCGGAGCGCCCACTTACTTCCTGGAGAAGTGCACCACACAGAAAATGCAGATGATGACCAAGCTGATAAGGATGGAGGCGATGGCCACCCACTTGGCGTTCTGCCCCAGCCTCCTGGCTCCTTCATAGTCTCCGTCATTGTAGCTGTTCAGAGACTGGGGGACACAAAGGAAGAGCCGGTGACCACAGACAACCCCTAAGGAAAGACACGCGCCTTCTCAGGCTGTCTTGTAGAACCACTCTTAAGGAGCCATTGGTGACTGTTCATCTCAGTGTCAGGCTGTTGAGAAAACAACATGGTTATCATCTCTCCTCAGGAAGTCTACCCTCAGTCCAAGGCTTCTGGATTTCCTGCTTACCCCACCCTCACTCCAGGGCTGCTTTTGTCTCTGCCACCCATACAGAGACTGTATGAGTGGTACCTCAGTTCCCACAACCACTCTTGCCAAGTGGAAGATACTTAATACGCATCTGCATCTAACCCTGCAGAACTAAAGGACATGGCTGTGCCGAGCATTAGGGCAGTCACTGTGAAGTATGCTCCACAGCCCCGGCCAGCTATGCTCCACAGCCCCGGCCAGCGCCAGCTTGCCACCTGGTTTTGGATAGCTCATTTGCATCAGAGACAAACTCATTTGTTTGCTATTGCTTGTGGCTGCCTTTGTGTTACAGTGACATCGTTAGGGACTTGGGACAAAGGTTTGCCAAGCCCAAGCTATCTGCTGGTTGGTTATTTACAGAAAACATCCAGTCATTCATACACTAAGAACTTTGGCTCGATTATTCATCTCTATGCCCAAGCCAAGACCATCTCTCTCTCTCTCTCTTTTTTTTTTTTTGGTTTTTCGAGACAGGGTTTCTCTGTGTAGCCCTGGCTGTCCTGGAACTCACTCTGTAGACCAGGCTGGCCTCAAACTCAGAAATCCACCTGTCTCTGCCTCCCAAGTGCTGGGATTAAAGGCGTGCTCCACCACGGCCCCGGCTCAAGACTGTCTTTTAACTGGTACCTTCAGATGTAGCTTCTCAGACTGTTAAAATGTTACAACAATGAGAAATACTACCCACGGAGCCTTGGTCTTCCTTCCTTAATTCCCCAGCCCTTTGGGTCCTTTTCTGTTTCACTCATGGCTTGGCTTCTCAGGCGTGCTAAGGGTTATCACTGAACCAAGCCTCATTTTCCACTCCATCAGGGATATAGCTCAGTGGGTAGAAAGCTAGTTTAGCACATCAAAGCCCTGGAGTTTGATCCCCAAGAACCTAAGATGGGTGTGTGTGTCTGTGTGTGTGAGTCAGAGAGTCCTGGGATCAGGACTTCAGGCTAGTTCTTGACTCCAGCCAGCTCCAGGCCCACCTGATTTGAGAACGCACCAGATCTATCTCATCTCAGAGGTCAGATTGAGCAGTTGGGATAGGTACAGAAGCAACCAACCTTTCCAAGGCCCATTGTCCTTGTCTGAGGATTGGAGGTAGTAATGGCAGCAGCTTCACACAGAGGATTCAAGGAATTAATTCGTGAATTGGACACCGCTTTTCCTGTGAGTTGGCTGCTACCCCCACCTCCTCCGGTGTTGTAACCCTGAGGTCTTTCAGTGTGACAGGATGCCTCCGCCTCTGACCATCTCTCTGATCATGAGGACCCAAGTTCAGACAGGTATTTCAGAATCTCTACAGTTAAAGTCACTGCAAGGAATCCCAATTCTGACCTTGTTATCTAGCTTAGAGTTAGGAAGATTCAGACCATACACCCCTGACTGACAAATTATCATTCTTTGGTGTGTCCTTGGCAAATAATGTAGAGATTGCTATAGGGATGACTTGAGTAACAGGAAAAATAATGAAACTCTCAAACAGGGTTAACTCTTGACTGTCTAGGCAAGAAAATCTGTTGTCCAATTGCAGGGACCAAATAGGCAGGGAGGATAACCAGCATGGACCACAGGGGAGCCTGTGGGGTCAGGGAAAATTGGGGGCTTAGGAGAGAGATAGGGGCTCAGGGGAGAGATGGGGAGCTCAGGGGAGAGATGGGGTCTCAGGGGAGAGATGGGGAGCTCAGGAGAGAGATGGGGGCTCAGGGGAGAGTTGGTGAATTCAGGGGGAGAGTCGGGGCTCAGGGAAGAGATGGGGGGCTGAGGGGAGAGTTGGTGGGCTCAGGAGAGAGATGGGGGGCTCTGGGCTGCTTGGCTTATTTAGGGCAGGTCAGCAAAACCACAATGACCACCTGGCTAAGGTGTTTGAGTACAAGCTATGGATACATCCTTCCTCACCTTCAGCCAGCCTGGCACCCTGCACGGGACCCTCCTCCTTGGGTACCACCCTCTCTCCGAGATTCATGAGAGAGATCCTGAAGGAGGTTGCTGTTGACTTGAAACAGTTGAAAACACCTCTTCTCTGTACATAGGACTCCCGCTCTGACTTTGTTTCCCCTCCTGCCTCTCAGAGAAGGGCTCTCCCTAGTAAGTCTGCTAGGTGAATGTAAAGATACTGGGCAGGGATTAGGGCAGAAGACTATGGAGTTTTGAGATTTTAGACTGAGAGACTTCTGCGATGATGGGGGGGGTCAGCTTAAGGGTGGATAGATGCAAGAGTTACTTTGCTCATAGCTGAGACAAAGTACCTAATAGAAACAGCTTAAAGGAAGAGAGGTTTACTGTCTGTCTGAGGTGGCAGGAGATTGGGGGTGGTTAGCTTGTTCACATTATGGCAAGGATCTGAAACAGAGAGAAAGGGATTGGAACCAGAGGCGGAGCAGAGGCCCACTGAGACCCATCTCTAATGACCTACTTCTACCGCTGGACCCTCGTTCCTCAAGCTTTCCAAGCCTCCTCAGACAGCAAGGGGGACCAAGTGCTGGACACTTCCATCCAGACCTTTAACCGTAGGAGCTGGCAGTGGTGAGAGGAATCTTTGGGCCCTGTGCAGTGCTGGGGTGCAGCTCAGGAGCTCAGACACTTTGGACAAGGGCTCCCTGACCTGGCTATAGTAATTTTTTTCAGTTAAAGTGTCATCCTCAGGGGCTCTTGGCAGATAGGACAGATTGAAGTTGTGGAAATGGGTTTTCGAGAAAAATGCACGGTTTATAAATTTTTCTTTTGAAGAGCTCAGAATGCAAAGGGCACCCTCTGGTAAGAAGGAACAAGAAAGGATCCCGAATGGCTTCAGGTAACTAAGATGTTTGTGATCCTATAGGAGCAGATTCCTTGACACAGGCAAGGGTCGTGCGGATTGAACTCAGGTCATCAGGCTTGATGACAAGTGCTTTTACCTGCTTAGCCACCTCACTGGCCCGGTTTATATCATCTTATTCTTTTAAAAAAATATGAATGCAATTTGGATGCATGTCAATCACTTGAACACTATAGAAACAAACAGAACATAAAATGTCACGTAATCTTATTCTCAGTGTTAAGTAGCTTGGTATGTCTTCTAGATGCTTCACCCACAAATCCTGTGGAAATAATCCTGACAGTCCTCTGGCTTCCATGATGACTAAGCAGGCTTAGATTGATGTTGGGAGAAAGAAATTTGCACCCCGAGATAAAGCCAGGGTAATAAGTCTGCATGTCTAATCCCAGTCCTTCACATATGATTGCATTGTGCATTTCCTAGAATCTTTGTAAAGACAGCTTCATCCTCCCTCTGGCAAGGTTGGTGGCACAGTATAGGCTACAGAGGGAGCACACACGGGCCACAGAGGGAGCACAGCACAGGCCATAGAGAGAGCCCACACGGACTACAGAGGGAGCACACACGGGCCACAGAGGGAGCATAGCACAAGCCAGAGAGGAGCATAGCATTGACTGCAGAGGGAGCACACACGGGCTACAGAGTAGACAGCCTTCCAAGCTGATGCTTCTAGCTCTGTCATAGCCCCGTGTTCGATTTCTACCCTAGTTCAAGAGATTGAGTTGTAGTGACACTTTCCTTCCTTAATGTTGTGTTATCATTTAATTCTTTTTTTTTTTTTTTTAAAGATTTATTTATTTATTTTATTTATATGAGTACACTGTAACGGTCTTCAGACACATCAGAAGAGGGCATCAGATCCCATTACAGATGGTTGTGAGCCACCGTGTGGTTGCTGGGAATTGAACTCAGGACCTCTGGAAGAGCAGTCAGTGCTCTTAACCCCTAAGGCATCTCTCCAGCCCCTATCATTGAATTCTTGATGAAAACTTATTTATTACAAGGGATTCCTGTGTTACCTAGGCTGGCCTTGAACTCCCGATCTTCCTGTCTCTGTCTCCTGAGTGCTGGAATTAAAGGTATCTACCACCATGCCTAGATATCTGGTATTTATATATTTATTTATTTATTTATTTATTTATTTATTTATTGTGTGTGTGTGTGTGTGTGTATGTGTATAAGGGGTTGATTATGTGTGTGTGTGCATGTGTGGGTGTGGCCAGAACACAACCTCAAGTGCTGTTCCTCAGGTATCCATCTTTTTACTGACACTGGCTAACCATGTAGGCCAGGCTAGTTGGCTAGAGAATTCCAGGGATCTTCCTCTTTGCCTCCCCGTCCGTTGTCTCTACACTGATTCTTCTGAAGCCTGGACATGGCCTGGGATTTCCCTCTGAGCTACAGATTTCCTCACTTCACAAATGAGTCACTCTTCCCTCCACCTGAGCCCACAGCCTGAAAACTGTTCACAAGCACTCTTCGCTAAACAGACACTTGAGTCTCGTCCATCTCACAAAATGTGTTAAAAGACGGCCTTTAGTGTCCTCCAGTTTTATTTCCCTCTGGGACACCAATGCGCCTTTACCAGAGAACAGAATGAATGCATTTCCATCACATGCCTGGTAAGGCAGCCCAAACTCCCTCCCATCTGTTCCCTTTTCTCTGGGATCCTACAGGCAAAACATAGTTGTCACCACGTGCAGGTCGTGGTCAGGTGCTGTGAACTTGTAAACGGCACACACCCTTCTACAGAAATGCAGGCCAAGGCATCTCTCCTGGGGTAACTTAATGATGTCATGGTCACTGCATACAGTCAACTCTGAGCCTCTTCATACCTGCCTTCCATGAGTAGACATGATCCTCATACTCAGGAAAGGAAAGCTGGTCAGGAACCAGACGTGGAGAGGACCATTTCTATGCTAAGCCTCAAGAAGACTGCAGCAGAGAGCAGCAAGCCCATCATGCCGTTCGGTGGCAACTCTGACTTTCTGTCGGTGGGACCGTCTCAAGAGACACCAGAACAATGCTATCAGTATTGGTAGCTGTATCTCAATGTTAGTGGATCTGGTGTCTAGGAATTCCTGACATTTCGTATTGAATGGTACATTTGCCACACTTTTCTAAGCCAGAAAAACATGAAGGCTGTTTCCTCTGCTCTTCAAAGAAGGACTCTTACCACAACCCATGTGGTACCCGGATGGTGCAGCATCCTCTATGTGGTTGTTGTCATAGAAACCAGAAGTGAAGCTCTCCAAGGCTGTTTTGTACGTTACCCTTTATCGGTCATTTCTAACACTGGCTGAACCTTAGGATTGCTTGGGGGTGGGGTAGTGTGCTTTAAGAGATTCCTGTGTTCAAGTCTTTATGGCTACTTAAATCAGGATGTTTAGGAGTGGGCTCTAAGGATTTTTGCTTGCTTTCTTGAGACAGAATCCAGGGTAACCTTGAACTCATGATCTTTCTGCTGAGAGGCCAAATCTTTTAAATCCAGACTCCATTTTAGAGAGCCTGACCTAAGTTTGAACTCAGCTAAACTAACAGGCTGGTACCTAGCACTAGTTTCCAAGACCAAAGCCTAGCTCCAGTCTCTAGGCTAATCCCCAACAAGGCCAGGGTCTCCAGGTTATTAACCCAACAGATCTGCACCCCCAGGTTACAAGCCTACCCCCTACTAATGACCATCAAGAAAAGGGAAGCAGAAGTTAAATTTATGGAATGATTCTCAACACCAGCCAATTATGTTAAAGGCTATCGTAACTTCCCAATTAGATGCTTGCACACTTACCTCATGGTCCCCTGCTTGCTGCTTACTATAAAGCTTTGTCCTGCTAGGTATTCAGGGCTCCCCCACCACCAAAACAGTCCTGTGTGATGGCAGTGCACTGGAGAGGCTTGAGCTAGCTCAGATGAAAAGGCCCTATTGTAATTTACATCAGATCAACTCCTGTCTGTCTTTTGGGGGAAATCACTAACATTTCCCTGGCACTGCACTCTCTCCTGCCACCAGGGTGCTGGGATGACAGGCATGTGCCATCACACTTAGATGTTTAATATGTGGGTTTGGAAGCTTCCGAAGTCATTTTGAGGGGTGACAGATTGACAACCACTGTCTTAGATGGACATTCATTCATTCATTCACTCATTCATCCAATAACTTTTAGCTAAACATCACCTCCACTGCTCTGGCCCTCATGAAGCTTACATTCTGGTGAGGACAGAGAATAAACAAATAAGCGTGTTGATAAACAAGAGGATTATAAGATATTAAGTCATGAGAAATGGAAGGAAAAGGAGCTCCATCAGGCAGAGATGTAGACAGAGTCTGGCAGATAGAGAACAGGAGGGAGGGGTCCTGGCTTCGAGGATAACCAAGGCAGAGGCGGGAAAGAGGTGTCAGAGGTTGCCTGGGAAACTCAATATGGCTGAAGTGTTGGGAGAGAGAAGGGGGCATATTCATAGTAATAATAATTGTATATGCTTAGTACTGTGCCAGGCACTGAGTGAGGCACTGTGGGGAAACAAACAACAAACCAATGACAATTTCAACCCGTTGTACACGTCAGAAAGCCAAGGCTCAGAGACACAGGTAGCATGACTTGTGGTGGGGGCTTCAAACTTAAGCAAAAGACACTTCATTGACCAAGCCTTCACTTCAGCTACCTCAGCCTGCCTCAGCCTACCTCAGCCAACCGCAGCCTGCCGC
>JADRCH010000228.1:865687-881402 GCA_019843965.1 Rhynchomys soricoides | reverse complement strand
CCTGCCGCAGCCTACCTCAGCCTACCTCAGCCTGCCGCAGCCTACCTGCCAGAACCTAAGGGGAATCGACACATATACCTGACTTGATTCTAACTTAGGACAGTGTTGTCCGCTGGTCAAGAAAAGAGGGGACAGGGCATTTTAGGCTGTGCCTCTTTTTAGGCTGTCTACCATGTTGACAATTTGTCCATTCTCTTGGTCCTTCACTGTTGTGAAGTTTCTATATTCACCCTCAAACAATCTCCCACCACAATAATGGAAAGACATGAGCAGGTCGTTCGGAGTTTAGCTGCCTGGTGATTCTGGCTTTAGTGAGCCGGTTCATGCAAGGTACTCAGGCCAAGTGTCCCAGGAATATCGGAATGGCTTCAGGCCTCCCTGGCATTATTACACTGGTTGACAAAGATGAAAACAGACGCACATGAGACAGGGTGGGGGTAGAGAGGACAGGAGGGAGGAGTAGTCGGGGAGGGGTAGGGGAGGAGGGGGAGGAAGGATGGGAAGAAGAGGAAGTGGGAGAAGAAGGGGGAGGCCGAGACCGGAAGTAAAGTGAATAAATGAATGAAAAATAAGAAAACTGTACGCATCTATGGTGTGTGTGTGTGAGTATATTTGTGAGCATAATCGGGCAGGCACATAACAAGATGTGCATGTGGAATTCCAAGGATGTTGGTTCTTGCCCCCCATCATGTCTTTGAGACAGTGTTTCTTGTTCTCTGCTGTCTATGCTGGCAGCCGGCATGCCGGCTTCTTGGGATTCTACTGTCTCTGTCTTGCCGTGCTGTAGGAATGCTGGGATGCCCAGGGAAATGTGCTACTGAGTCCAGCTTTGTGTGCATTCTTGGGATCTGAACTCAGGTCCTCACGGCTGCCTGTCAAGCACTTATCCACTGAGCCATCTCTGCTCCAATTCTACTTTTAAGAGAGATTTGTTTTTATTTCATGTGCATGAGTGCTTGCATGCACATAGGTACGTGTGCCGCTTACATATCTTGTGCTCAAAAGAGGGTACCAGATCTCCATGAACTGGGAGTTACAGACTGTACATGGTCAGGAGCCACGATGCGGGAGCAGAGAACCAAACCCACATCCTCCGCAAGAGCAGCAAGCGCTCTTGACTGCTGAGCCATCTCTTAAGCCCTTCCAAGCATGCTTTCTATGTTCCACATTCCTTTGGTGCAGTGTTCCTATCTGTTAACTCTAAGCCTGTGAGCGTGAAGAGGGGAGATCCAAACCCAGGCCTTTGTGAAGGGCAGATGCTCCTGCTGAGCTTTTTATTGTTTTCCACTGTGAGACACAGTCTCACTAGGTTGTCTGGGCTGGCTTTGAACTTCCTCTGTAGCCAGACCTGGCCTTGAACTTGCCATCTTCCTGTGTCAGCCTGTGGAGTAGTTGAGATTAGAAGCCTATGTCAGCAATCCTAGCTTGGAACTCACTATTAAATATAATTATGGGCCTAACTCTGATGTTTTTACACATACTTATAAAGCCTTCCAGAAATAATCAATTTTCCCTGTTTTACTTTCTTACCTCCTCTACACTTCCACTAATTACCTCCCTCTTTCTAACTAGCCTCTCTTCACTTTGGCTTTCCTGTTGTGTGCATGCATGTGTGTGCACATATGTGCACTTGTGTGTGGGAACAAGCCTGGCGCAGTGGAAAGAAGCCCCACGTGCCTGTCCCGGGTGCTGTGGCTCTGAGTGGGACAGGAGACACATAGGAAGTGGCCACGTGTCTTCCCACACAGTCCAACGGGCAGGTGGGGGCTGTGGAAAGCCTTTGCAGGCCCTGCCCATGGGTGGGGGAGGGGGCCATTCCGGGGAACAAGGCCGCCATCTCCGTGGGTTTTCTAGCCTGGGGCACCACAGTCACCACAGGGTGCCGCAGATGGGCTAGCTGGAGCACAGCTGGGGTTCTTGCCAGGCTAGCTGCTTAGGCTTGGGTGAATGGGTACCGTCTGGGAGCGCTGGGACGCCCTTGGTGAGATTAGACGAGGCTCCTTAATCTATGGCTGAATCCCTTGCTTCCCAAGACGGGTCCAGATGAAGAGATAGTCCATAATTCTAAGAAGTTTATTTTCATCGTGTGGAGAATGGCATGGATGGAATTGTACCCCTGTCCCTCTGGGAGATGTGAGGCAGATATAGTAACTGGGAAGGGGCATGGCTAAAACTCTAGGTACTTCATTAACACGGGGATGGCTTGGGGCTGTGTGGCCATGCCTCAAACCTGAGGAGGGGTGGTCTGTGACTGTGAATGGAGCCAAAAGCCTCCTGGAAGTGTTGGCATAAAGTTTCTGTTCCCTTGCGGATTCCGCTGGGTCACCCAGAGTTTACGCCTGTGCTCAACTAGGTGCCAGACTGCCTGTCACAGATCACTGCCCCACACTTGTGTGTGCATTTGTGGGTGTGGATGCATGTGTGTGTGTGAATGTGAGTGTGTGTGTGCATGTGTGTGCTTGTGCATGCAGGTGCACGTGTGTGTATGTGTGTGTGCATGCATATGTGTGTGTGTGTGTGTGTGTGTGTATGTGTGTATGTGACCTACTGAGTTTCATCAGATTGTTCACAGGAGCACAGATGAGGTTTTGCTTACGGGGACATGGGCACCTCACCAGGGTTATACCACTAAAGGCAACGTTTCTCCCTCTCTATCCACTGTTAACTGTGAGTTAATCCTCAGGGATGGGTGGGGCCCCACGAGTCTCTCCATCTTCCATCATACTGTGTTGATTGGCTCTGCTCTGCACAGATAGTCCCAGGACTGTGACTCTCAGCAGCCGTGAGTTCAAGAGCACAGTGAGCCTGCTATGCCTGAAAGTCAGCTCTGCACACTTCTCCTCACCCACTTCCTCTGGTTCTTATGTTCTCTCTGTCCTCTCTTTCTCTGTATATCCTGATCCTGTGAGGGGATTATGTAGACATCCTACTTATGCCTGGATGCTCAGCAATTATGTATTTTCAATACTTTGTCAGTTACAGAGAGTCCCCTGCTCTTCAGGGCTGCCCCTGCTACACGTGCCTCTGTAGCTTCTTAAAAATCCTTTCTATGTGTATACGTGTTCTGCCTGCATGTGTGCATGTGCACTAAGTATGTGCCTGGTGCCCAGGGAGGCCATTCGAGGGCATTGGATCCCCTGGAACTGGTCTTACATATGGTTGTATGCCTCTGTCTCCTTAGTGCTGGGATTAAAGGCTTGTGCCCACCATTCCTGGCTCCTCCCTAGTCTCTTGTGGAGCCTTTCTCCTGTCTAACTACAGCCTCCTCTCCTGTGTTCTGGTTTAAGGCTAATTCCTCTGCTGGAGACCCTTTTCTATCCCCCTGTTTCATTCTTCTGGTCTTTGTTCACAGGTTCATTTCCTCAGGCTACTTCCCCCCCCCCTTAAGTAGGACTCCTGGTCCTAGGCAAACTCAACCCTGGGTTCCAGCTGGTCATTTACTGTCACCTTTGACTTCTGAGCACCTTGTTCCTGACAGCAGGCTGTGAGTGCTATGGGGCTACTGACACACCTTGCCGTACTTGTCAAGAGCCTGGTGGAGGATCTAACAGAGCCTCCCCTCTCACATCTATTTCTAGAAGAAAAAAAAAAGATTCAAATAGCCAGGTTTCACTTTCCAGTCCACTGACATGCTTTGTTGGGAAATGACCTAATGATCCTGTTTACACTGTGCTCTTCCTGTCTGGAGAGCTGATGGTTATAGGTGGGCAGGAGGAATCCTTGTTGGACCCCACAGATGAAACTCTATGGCTGTGGTACTGAAGTGTTGAATTCCATCAGTTTGTTCATTATCTGATGTTTTTGGTCTTCTATACTAGGGTTGAGTCAGACAGATCCTATTGCCTAGGGGCAGGGGACCTAAGTTAAGTTGGGGCCATCTGAGGAAATAGCCAGGCAGAATGACACCCAAAGAATGGACTTTGGTCTTGAGAATCAAGGATGGAGGGAGGAAAAGAAGGAAGGGGTGGGCACTGGATGATCAGGCTATCTGTTTGCTTTGTGTGACCATGTGTGAGAGTCCTACAGTGAGGGCTTCATTTACGCACTGGGTTTCTCAAAGATGGGAGCTATTTGTCTCCACTATGGCAGTTTGCTTGTTTATTATCCATTTATTTATGTATTTATTGGGTGGACCTTGAACTTAGGAACTCATATACATGTAGTGAATGCTTTGCCACTGCACACAACTACACACAAGCCCTGTTAATGATTTGGGAATTGGAGACTCTGAGACCAAAGACTGCATAGAGACTACAGCTATAATCTACCACTGGTCTGGAATGCCAGATTTTGTTTCTAACAGTGAAGGACACTGTGCTATGGAGACAGAACAGAAGGGGGCAGAGCTAGCTTTCCTGCGCTTATCTTCTGTCCAAATATTGGGGGTTGGGTGGGGTCAGGAGCTGTTCTTGAGAATTATCTGAAAGTGCTCAGCTACAGAACAGTATCCTAAGCCCTTGGAGTTTGGGTCATTTTAAAGGATCTATCTATCTATCTATCTATCTATCTATCTATCTATCTATCTATTGTAGGTATACCTGCATGAGTTTATGTGCACCACTCATGTGCAGGTGCCTTCAGAGGCCAGAGCAGGTCAGGTTCCTGGGAACTGGAGTTACTGGTTGGTGTGAGCCACCTGATGTGAGTGCTGGAAACTGAATTTGGGTCCTCAGTAAGAGCAACCAAGCATTCTAAACTTTCTCTCTAGTCCATTCTCCTGGTTTTTCTTTTTGTTCTTGATACAAGGTTTCAATCTGTATCTCAGATTGGCCTTGGACTTGCTTTGTAGCCCAGGATTATCCTGAGCTTATGATCCTCTTGTTTCCAGCTCCCCAGTGCTGGTATTATAGACATATGCTACCACATTTGAGAAATTATTATTTTTTGTTGTTGTTATTGATGGCTCTGGGGTCAGACTGGGTTCCTGGACCACACAAGGCAGTGCTGTGCATCTGAGCCACACCCCAGAGCTTTACTCGGAATTCTGAGTAAGTTGCCTAACCTCTGTGTGCATTCTCCAAGGGGGGTGTCCACTTCATGGAATTTGCAGTATATTCCATGAATGCATTCCCCAGAAGCTCTGAATGTCTCTAGTGTCAGTGGCATTCAAGCAACTATTTTCTACCTCCAGCCACCAAAAGGAAGATAGACTACTGGTCTACCGGGACATTCCCCAGACCACAAAGAGATTACAAGCTGTGTTCTCTATTCATTCATTCAAAACTTATGAAGCCACAGCCATTTACTAAGCAGTGCAGTAAGTGCTGGGGACACTAGCTAGGGATGAATAAGCCAGACAATGTTCTTGCCTCCAAAGAGTTGAACCATACATTATCAACACTTGAAAATAGTAGCAGCGTACAATGGCATGTGCCTGCAGTCTCAGCTGTTCTGGAGAGTGAAGCAGGAGGATTTATTTTTCATTCCAGGAGTTCAAGACAAACCTGGGTAAAACACCAAGAACAAATTTCAAAGAGCCACAATAAAAGGGCAGCTATTTTCCAGCATACGAATTGCTCAGAAGGAAATAAGGCAAGACCGTGAAGGAATTAAGACAGAGTCCAGCACCAGGGAAGGACTTACAGGTTGCTTGATCTTTCCTTCTTCAGCCTAGGTTATTGTTAATTTTCTCTGGAATGCAGACTCTTCCCACCTGACACCACAGAGTTAGTATTTGCATATGTGTAAGTGAATTATACTAAGTCCCACTTGATGATGATGATGTTAGACATGAGAGTAACAGGCTGTGGGGTGCTTAGCCTTAAATCAAACATACATACAACACCCCTTTCTCTGCTCTTCAGGTTCTTCCCCAAGAGTGGGCAGAAGGACCGTAAGAGCCGGAGGTGGTGGTTAGCTTCAAGGAAATGGTTTTCTACACGCTAAGGGCAGTTGTACATAGGAACTCACAGCGATTACGACAGCATGCACAAAGCCTTGCGAGCTCAGGCCAGACACAATCCCTACATGGATGGCAGTGGGCTTGGAGCAGTTAGGACATGATAGCTGCAAGGAGAGGGGGAGTTGGTTTTCTTTAATGTGACCTGCGGTAGGGGGACCACACTCCTGAGCAGGTCTTGTTCTCAAGAGCAGCTGGACAGCACAAACTGAACTTAATGGGGTTTAGAAGAAAAAGAGGAGGAGGAGGAAGAGGAAGAGGAGGAGGAAGAGGAAGAAGAGGAAAAGTGGGAGGGAGAGGAAGAGGAAGAGGAGGAAGAGGAAGAAGAATATGAGGAAGAGGAGGAAGAAGAGGAGGAGGGGGAGAAGTGGAAGGAGGAGGAGGAAGAGGAAGAGGAGGAGGAAGAGGAGAAGAAAGAGGAGAATAAGAAAGAGGAAGAGGAGGAGAAAGAGGAAGAGGTTGAGGAGGGGGAAGAGGAAGAGAAAGAGGAGGAGGAAACAATCACTAGGATGGGTAGGGTAGATCTGGGAGGAGATGGGGGACAGGATTGAATAGGATTAATCTACATTATATTAAATTATCAAAGAATTAACAAAAATATTATTAAGAACTTTCCATATTTCTAAGAAGGAGACCAAAAGTATTCATTAAGCAGTTACTATGCTAAGCACGGTGCTTCCAAACTTATTGACCTGCGCTCTAATCCACTGATAATGCTGGTTGAATCTCTAGCCACACTGTAGCTTTTCATTATAAAATGATAAAATTATAAAATTTAATTTTCATCCCTTAGCAGCATTTTCTCTATATACATCTGTCACATGTCCTAAATTTGCTTTGAGTATTAAAAGCATTTGTGTGTGCATGTGGTGTTTGTATGTGTGTTCACATGTATAGGTGCATGTGTACATGCAGGTATGCATGCTCACATGTATCCAAGTATGTGGAGACTCGAAGGTGACATCAGATGCCTTCCTGGACTGTTTTCTATGTTTTTACTGAGGCAGGATCTCTCAATTGAATCCAGAGCTCACTAATTGGCTAGTGTCGTTAGCCAGCTTGCTCGAGAGACTCTCTTTAGGGCTGGGAATGGAGGTTGCCACCATGCTTGCCTAGGGTTTGGGTCATCTACACTCTATGGCCCGTCCTTATGCTTACTCAGCAAGTGCTATGTCCATGGCACCATTGCCCTAGTCAAGGGTTAGTTAATATTTTCTGTTGCTATTTTCAATATACTAGTATTTTGGCCTTAAAAAAACCCCTATGTTTACCTAATTAATGAATTGACTAATTAACTAATTAATTATGTATAGTGGGTGGGGTTCACACCTGCCACACCCTGTGTGCAACGGTCACTTGGGTATTGGTTCTCTCCTTCCACTAAAGTGATACCAAGTGATTGGCCTTGACCTCTCCAGCCCTCTGATCTTGTGAGTTGCAACACTGAAGTCTTTTTTTCTTTTTTCTTTTCCGAGACAGGGCTTCCCTGTGTAGCCCTGGCTGTCTTGGAACTCCCTCTGTAGACCAGGCTGGCCTCGAACTCAGAAATCTGCCTGCCTCTGCCTCCCCAGTGCTGGGATTAAAGGCGTGCGCCACCACTGCCCGGCGACACTGAAGTTTTAATACTGTAGTTTGTTCTCTTCTGCTTACACTGACTCTCCTCTTTTCCAAGGACACTGGCATCCCCTCCCCTTTATTTCCCATACTTATGACTGGGAGTGGGGTTTTCTCTCAGCAGCTGTCTGTCTTCCTGTTTCCTCCCATTGTCTCTCTGCTTCTCTCCCTCTCTCTCCTCTCTCTCTTCCCCCCTAAATCCTTTCAACACACCTGTAGAGTTACAGTAACACCCGCTCATGGCTTGAGTCCTTTGGTCCTGATGTAAGAACTCTCTGTAGATCAGCGTTTTAGACTCCAAGTTCCCAGACAGCTGACTGCCATCAAAACAGCTTGACGCATGTGGGCACTTAGTGGATCTTCTCAGTAATGACGCCTGGATTTTCAGATCATTTGGGGGTTTCTCTTTTAGATTTTGCTTGCTCCTGGGTTTGTTTGCCGGGAACTATTCCTGGGAACTCTTGAGACTGGACTTCCAGAGGACAAGGGGTATTTCCTCTCATTACGGGAGCCCATTCATGCTCACCTGTCTCGTTCTTAGGCTCTTGGTCTTTTTCGGTCCATAAATATCTTCAAGGGCAGATGAGAATAGTCCTTTTGCCCATCATTAAAGCTAAATGTCAGGGAAGAATTTGGCCAGGGTTGGTGGAAAGTAATAAATGATGCTCCCGTATTGACAAGGTAAGTCTATTAAAAGAGACAGCTTTCAGGGCCAGGTTCCCATCAAAGGGCCGTGGGGGCATGACCATTTGTCCCGTTACAATATTTCAAGTGACTGAGTGAAGAACACCTGCATGGGACCATCTAGCCTGTTACAATGTTTCAAGTGACTGAGTGGAGCGTGCAAGGGCGGTTGTTTCGGTTTTACTCCCTAGTATCACTTTCCTGAGTCAAGGGAGGGAGGGAGGGAGAGAGAGAGAGACAGAGACAGAGACAGAGACAGACAGAGACTGACATTCATGCATATGAAGTGAAATGACATGGCTAGGAAAAATGCTTCCCAAAACAAAACACTGTATTGTAAAACAGCGCCTTTAACGAGGGCCATGCCAGTAGCAAGAGGGCAGACGGGCCTCCCCCCCCCAAAAAAACCCAGCATTTAGAAGAACAGTAACCCTGGACTTTTCAAAGAACAGATAGTTTCCTAAAAGGGGGCTTTACAGACTTCCCTCTCAGTTCATATACGATATGTGTCATAAAGAGCGAAGGAAATGGAAAGATGAGCTCCCCATGTAGGGCACAGAAAGGGGGGAGAAGGCACAGAGGAGGCGATTTTCCAACTGGGCACCAAAATTGCTGCACCATGCATGACCTAACAGCTCCTCGGTGACTGGAGTCTGAGAAGCATTGCTTAATAGTGTGACTCTGCCCTGGCCCACTCTTTTTTTTTTTTTTTTTTTTTCGAGACAGGGTTTCTCTGTATAGCCCTGGCTGTCCTGGAACTCACTCTGTAGACCAGGCTGGCCTCAAACTCAGAAATCTACTTGCCTCTGCCTCCCAAGTGCTGGGATTAAAGGCGTGCGCCACCACTGCCCGGCCTTGGCCCTCTCTTGTTGAGTATTTGGAAGCATCCTCCGGAGCTACAGTCAGAGCGGTAAGTCAGAAATGGCTTGCTTGTCAGTGAACAGCCAACCCCACCTTAGCTGTGACTTGTTTAGTGTCTTATTTTGCTCAACATCTGGGCAGTGTTTAATACCTTTGGAAGGAAGGCTCAGTCTTCTTTTTTAAGCCCTTTGCCCATCCTTCCTCCTCTTTCCTTCTCTTATGTGTAATTCCAAAGGTATATAAACATCGGCCATAGAACAGAATGCATTTTCAGGTTTCTATAACCTAACTTCAGCGACTATCCATTAGTGGCAATCACATGTATACATATGCATTTCATATAAACACACACATTACATTATAGTGTATATAACCATGTCCACGAATATTATGACAAACCCATCTGTTTTAGCATTTCATCACTAAATCCAAAGAAGACTTAACAACATGTGTTCTTTGGTAGAGACGCAGGGATCACCATCTTGAAATAGATGTATTCGGTACCTCTGATAATCTCAGACCCAAAGGACTGCCACAGTAATTTAACTCTAGGTTCCTGTGTGCAAGTACCCACCGAGCCTCTCCCATACAGTGATCAAACTTTGGAAACAATGAGGCAGGAGCTGCTTGGACAACTTACAGGGCTGTAGAAAGTCTCTGTGTGTCTAGAGGAAAGCTCTCAAATGATGACAGACTTCAGACAAGGTCTTTATCCTCCAGAACCACCTACGTGTTCCTCAGAGCTTCAGACGTGGTGGCGCATGCCTTTAATCCTAGCACTCTGGAGGCAGAGGCAGGCAGATTTCTGAGTTCGGGGCCAGCCTGGTCTACAGAGTGAGTTCCAGGACAGCCAGGGCTACACAGAGAAACCCTGCCTCAAAAAACCAAAAAAAAAAAAAAAAAAAAAGAACTCACGGTGCTCATAATCACTTTTATTTTATTTATTTATTTATTTATTTATTTGAGACAGGGTCTTATATATCCCTGGGTATCCTAGAACTTACTCTGCAGACCAGGCTGGCCTTGAACTCACAGAGATTTTCCTGCCTCTGCATCCCTAGTGCCAGCAGCAAAGGATTAAAGGCATATGCTACCATGCCTGGCAGGTGTCCATAATTTGTGTGTGTGTGTGTGTGTGTGTTGAGAAAGGGTCTCTCTACGTATCTCTGGCTGTCCTGGAAGTCACTATGTAGACCAGGCAACCTAACTGCCAATCACCTGAAATGCAGTGTTGACAGATGAGCAGAGTCTGGTTTGGTGGTCCTAGGCCAAGTGGAAAGAACACACAGTTCTCTTTGTCTTTCTTTCTGTGGATATTTATTTTCTTTCTGACCACAAATCTTGTCATCCCAAGAGAGTGTGGTCAAGTTCAAGGCAGGTCTGTGGCTTCTTGCAAATGGCTTTGGTCCAAGCATCCATTATCAATGGTGTCTTCTGTTGGTTTATACAGCCAGTTGTCTTGATTCCAGTGGTGTTTCTCTTTGCTTCTTTTCAACGTTGGATATTCTTTCTGGATTTCATATATATTAGTTATTTCCACATTTCTTTGACTGCAGTACCTGCTAGAAAATGCCTCAAGGGAGGAGAGATTTATTTTGGCTCAGTCTCTTAAAGGTTTGGCCCGTCATGGTTGGAAAGTGAAGCTCTGTTCATGGCCGTGGGGTATGCAGTGGAGGTCATTCACATCCTGGCAGACCAGGAAGCAGAGAAGAGCATAGAGGAGCCAGGGGTTCCTACAATCTATGAAGATCCATGCCCAGTGACCTCCTGCTACAGGATAGCCTTGACCTCAGAAAGAACCATGTCCTTCCTAAAGTTTACCATCAGCTGGGGAGCAAGGGCTTGCACCGTGCGTGTGTAGGGGACAGGTCAGACGCAGAGCACAGCAGTGTCTTTTCTTTCTTCTTTCCTTCTCTTTGAGGAGGCCGAGGATATCTTGCCATGACTTCCTGAGACAAGGTGTACGGCAGGCAGTAATTTTTTGATATCTTCGATGTCTGAAAATGTTTTTATTCTCTTTCTCCAATAATTATTTTGATAGCCCTGGAAGGAAGTTCTCCAGGTTCTTCGTCATTCGTTTCATTATTGTGTTGTTATTATTATTTATTATTATGCTTTCTGCACGATTGCTAGGAATTCTGAAGCCCCTGTGAATCCTTAAGTAGTTTATGTCTTCTCTTTGGTGACTTGCAAGAAAGTAGAAGAATCTTACCCTTAAGTATTCGAAATTACAGCAGACGTACATCTGTGAACATCTGGTTTCTATCATTTTATTGTACTGAGGGATGCTTTTAACCTGGAAGTTCACATGTTCAGTTCTGGGAATCTTTTCTACATTATTTAATTGATCATTTCTTCTGTTGTATTTTCTTTTCTTTTTTTTCTGGAACTTTCCTGAACTGCTAGATTTCTGGGGATTATTCTCATATTTTAACATCTCATCTTGATTTTTTTGTGCTTTTTAATGGGGGGGGGTATTTCCTTCCTTTGCTTTTTTCCTCATTGTGACAAAATACATGCATTATAAAACCATTTAACCTCATCTTAAGTGTGCAGTTCAGGGGCACTGGCCACATCCGAAGTGTTGAGAGCGTCTGTCACCAATGTCTATCTAGATCTTCAGAATTTTATCAATTTTCAGGATGGAATCTCTGCATTGTTAAACAACCCTTCACTTCTCCTCCCTAACTCCCGATGGCTCCTGTTCTATTCCCTGCATGTATGAATCCGACTGATTTAGGTCCTTTCTATAATGGAGCCAGACAATATTTACAAATATGTCGTATTGGTGATTGATTTCTTTTGCTTAGTGTTACATCGTCAAGATGTATCCACGCTGTCACTTGTTACAATGTTTTCCTATTTAAAGGCTGAAACACTCAACCAAAAGACACTCCAGTGGCTTCTAAATGTTCCTTCTTTTGCTTTTTTGTATCTTGTCCTTGTTCTAAAACGTCTGGTTTTACTATCTTTAAGCTAGATGCTCTCATCTTTGAAAATTATTATATGTATTATTATGTATGTGTGCGTATGTGTGGAGGTCAGGCGACAACTTTTGGGAGCCAGCTCCCTTCTATAGTTGGCAACTGAACTCTGGTCTTGGAGCCTTGTGCCATCCTTTACCCTTTACCTCTGACACCCTCATAATTTTTGATCACCGAGAACTCTGCTTCTGTGAATCTTTTGGTTTCTTCAAGGTGTTCTTGTCTTGTGGACACACACAGTTTCTTATCTCTCTGAGATAAGATGTTAACCACACGCCCTTGATAATTCTTTATATTCTGCTCAATTCGGAACAGTCCCTCGAGTGGTCTCCTGTTTGAAAGCAAGGCACCAAGATGCTGCTTGGGAATTCCGGCCATGAGGATGAAGCTTATCTATGGCTGGGCAGCCGGTAGCATGACTGGATGTGGATCCTGTCATTTCTTTGGGGGACTCCTATCATGGTAACTATTGATTGTCAATCCTGATAGTATCTGGGTTTGACCACGGAGACAGAACCTTTGGGAATGTCTGTAAGGAAGTTTCTAGATCAGTTTAATTGAGAGGTAGAGTGAGAATTCTGGAATTTCGGTTTCTTTAAAAACATAGACATATTCTAAGAATATGTTTTTGTTTTAATCCCAGGTTTGTAGATGTAGGGTTGCTTTGCAGCGTGCTCTAACAGAGGTGTGGTTTTGTGAGATTCTGTCAAGATTCCATGATTGTGTGATGTTTGGAATTCTGGGAACTTTTTTAGAGAGTATATAAATGCTAGAACCCCCAATTGGCAGGGTGGGTTGTTGGTCATTTGGGGGGGGGGGAGCTGGTTGCAGTTTGGTAGTATTTGTGCTCAAAGAAGAAACAAGAAGAAAGAAATTAGATTTAGGGATATATGTCTCGTGTGTGTGTGTGTGTGTGTGTGTGTGTGTGTGTGTGTGTGCCCGCTCTTTTCTCTCTTTTCTCTCCTACCTAGTATTAGGGGATGAAACTGGAGGATAAAGGGTGGGAAGAAGAACTCACAAAGTAGCGAAGACCGGCTACTTTGAGCAAAGAGAGGGGAAGACTAACCCTAACCATGGGCAGCATTTTCATGTGGGCTGAAGTTCTAGACTGCATGAAAAAGAAGCGAGCCAAAGGTTAGGCTTTGATTGTTCTTTGCTTCCTGATTGTGGCTACAGTGTGATCTTTTGTCTTGGCTTCTCCTCCATGAGGGATGTGTCCTCCACCTGTGAGCCAAGATAAGCCCCTCTTTCCTTAGATTCTGCTCATAAGGTATTTGTTATAGTCACTAAAATCAGCACATAACACAATTCCTATAGGCCCTTTAGGTTTTTTTGGGGGGGGTGTTGTTTGGTTGGTTGGGTTTTTTGTTTGTTTGTTTCTTTTTTGGTTTTTGTTTTTTGTTTGTTTGTTTCGAGACAGGGTTTCTTTGCGTAGCCCTGGCTGTCCTGGAACTCACTCTGTAGACCAGGCTGTCCTGGAACTCAGAAATCTGCCTGCCTCTGCCTCCTGAGTGCTGGGATTAGGCACTTTAGTTTTTAGCATGGAGAAAAATTCTGTCTCCTACCTGGTTGCCTGAGTAAGAGATCAGTGAGGTAGGGACAAGACCTTCCGTTGAACACAGCGAGTCCCCATTAATCTGTTTCAGGCAGCTCTCCGAGTGTACTCTCTGTTCTGACTTGTATCTAGACATGTTCTACCAGAGAGCAAATCCTTTTTCTGACAGTTACTACGGATGTAGTTGCCTGATATCATAGGAGTGGTAGATGATTCCTAAGGATCTTCTGCCTCTTTTCCCCTTTTAAAAGATTTACTTATGTTGTTATGTGTATGAACATTCTGTTTTGCCTGCGTGTATGTCTATGTACCATGTGAGTGCCTGGCACCTTTGGAGTCCAAAAGAGGTATCCGATTATCTGGAACTGGATTTGTAGGGAGTTGCCCGCTGCCACATGAGTTCTGGGCATCGCTACTGCCCTCTGCAAAAGCAACCACTGATCCATCTCTCCGGCTCACTATTGACCTCTCGAACCCACTTTCAAAGATTGCTCCTCTCTTCAGCCCTACCATTAAAAAAAAAATTACCTTCAAAGGCAATATATTCATCGGCACTTCTAATTTCTGAATCTTCTTAGAGTTTTGCAAGGAAAATTGACTTTTGTCTCCTTGGCCACTCTGTAGGATTTAGATCTCATGGCTGCACGCTGTGTTCAGTCAGTTGATTCTAAGTATCTCTTGCTTTTCTCCTCCTGTACTCTCACTTTGTCCTTGGGCACTGATGCCCTCTACCAGCATTTGAAGTGGGCTCAGATCAGAGGAAGAAAAACAAGAACGTTTATCATTCTGCATGGAGATGAAGTCTTCCTCTCTTATGAGTAAATGTTTGCTTTAAATTTGCCTTTAGGCCACAAGAAATACTTATTCAGGAGGCATGTCACTACTTTTACTAATACCAGATTGGCTGGTCACAAAGCAAAACAGAGAAATTTCTACTGGGAAAGGAATGACTTGTGCCTCTGGTCTATAGACACCACCATCACCACCACCATCCTAACCACCACCACCATCATCATCCCCATCACCACTACCATCACCACCATCCTGATCACCCTCCTGACCACGACCGTCACTATAGTCACGATTATCACCAGCAGCACGAACCGCACGGCATTGTGTTCTGCCTGTGTTCTAGGTAGTAAACAGGAGCTTTTGAATGTTTATCTTTTAATCTCCACAAGCACACTTGGCTAAGTGTCACCCCGGCTTCCATTTCACAGGGTTAAAAAACCCCAAGATCCAGAAAAGTTGAGACACTTAGATGGAGTCATAAATGGCAAGCAGCACAATTTGAACCTCACCAGAGTCTGTAGAGAGGCTCTGAAGGTGTGAGGGAGGGGCTCTGCTGAAAGAAGTTTGTAAGCCCTCCAGTCAGAAGCCACAGACTGTTCTGTACCCATGACCACAGTGCCCTTATAGACCAGTCATAGGACTTACTGCATCAGGATGTCAGGAAGGATGGAGGCTTAGTGTAGACCCAGATTCAGTCTTCTGAGTCAGGCACCACATTCCAGTTACAACACCAAATTTCCTGGCCATCTTACATCTCACTGAGGACCTCATGACTTCCTGATCTACAGACACAGAGAGACCTTGCTGGTCCTCCTGAGTTGAAATAGAGGAAGCTTCTGTGCCTGGTGAAAGTCTACCATAGAAATGTTTGTTGACTTGGCAAGCATTCTTTCTCCGGGGCGGAAGACGAAGCTGAGGAAGTATGGGGTTCCTTTCCGCTGTCATCAACAGAAATAAAATGGAGGCTGTCCAGTGAAACCTGAAAGCCAGCCTGTGCTCCGTTTGCCAAGCTGTGTGCCCCAGTGCAGGGCTGTGCCAGCATTGAGGAAGGTGCTGTATTCAAGTTCATGTGGAAATGCAGTGTGGGTTAGCAGTAACTCCTTCTAGAGAGTTCTTGGGGTGTCTGGTGGGTAGTGATTGTTTTTTTTCCAATTGAAGCATTTCCTCCTTGAGGGACGAGAAAGACTTGGGGTTTCTCAGTGATATAGCTACCTTTGAGTCATCCCTACTTCTGTAAGTCCTCCCTCTACTCCTGAAATAAGTCCTCCCCTTACTCCTGTAACTCCTCCCCTTACTCCTGTGAGTAACTCCTCCCCTTACTCCTGT
>JADRCH010000228.1:845555-865677 GCA_019843965.1 Rhynchomys soricoides | reverse complement strand
TAACTCCTCCCCTTACTCCTGTGAGTAACTCCTCCCCTTACTCCTGTAACTCCTCCCCTTACTCCTATAACTCCTCCCCTTACTCCTGACTCCTGTAAGTCCTCCCCTTACTCCTGACTCCTGTAAGTCCTCCCCTTACTCCTGTAAGTCCTCCCCTTACTCCTGTAAGTAACCCCAAATAAACTCACTGATTCACTAAGCTAGAATCATCTCTTTTGTCTGTCCCTGTTGCCCTGTCTGGGGAAGAACAGACATTTGTTCTTGTCACCCTATGAAAAGTCACACAGTACAAAGCCCTCCTCGTTGAATACAGATTGAGTATCTTTGTTTCTTTGGCCTGAGAATCTCCGTGCTCCCACCACAGGCAATGCTAAGCCCTTCTGCTGCATTGCTATTGTCTATGATTTAGCTGTGGGGTGTTGCATCATTACCCCAGGACTCCCTGGTTCCATGTAGGTGTTAGAAAAAACACAGACCCCCAGCTAGGATGCTTTTCTGTATTTTTCAGTGTAGCTACTCCAACACGCTCCTCAGGCTTAGCTCTACAACACAGGCACTGGTTGTTTTGAGAATGCTCACTTTTTTTTGTTTGGTTGGTTGTTTTTTCGAGACAAGGGTTTCTTTGTGTAGCCCTGGCTGTCCTGGAACTCACTCTGTAGACCAGGCTGGCCTCGAACTCAGAAATCTGCCTGCCTCTGCCGCTCACTTTTTTTTTTAAATTGACCATTTTGGGAACTGGTTGTTATTTTCAGCATATAGATATGTTTACATCACCTTCCACTCTCGGGCATGTTATTTATTAGCATGTGTCCCTGTTATCATTGGTGATCAACTTGACACAGCCCAGAGTCATTTGAGGGAGTCTCAACTAGGAACTACCCAGATCCCTTTGGTCTGTGGGTGTGCCTGTGAGGAAGGCCCAGCCTTGTGTGGGTGTCACCATCCCTGGGCAGGGCTTAGGCTGTGTAGGAAAGCTCTCTGAGCATGAGTCAGTGAGAGTCACCAAGCAAGATCCCTCCATGGGTCCTGCCTTTGGGTTCCTACCTTGAGTTTCTGCCCTGACTCCACTCAGTGATAGATTGTGACCTGGAAATCAAAGCCAAATAAATCCTTTTTGATCAGGGTGTTTTATCACAGCGACAGAGATGAAGCTGTGATGGACTTGACCGTGCTGTTTTGGGAGATGGACTGTGAGTTATAAGCTGAAATAAACCCTTTCTTCCCACGATGCCTTTGGTCAGAATGTTTTATCACATAAACAGAAAGCAAACTAGCAGGACGCCATTGGTGCTTGGGCTATGTCAGTTCTGGGGGAGAGAACCTTAAGCACTGCTGGACATTTGCATTTAAGTTCTTTTTATCAATGTCAATAGATCCCCAAATCACCATGGCCCGTATAGATGCTCCCCAGCAGTCCCAAATGTCTTTATGGGGACTATAGCTGAATTGTCATAAATTTATAGATGAGTGAAATTGGAACACAGCGAGGGCAGGACGGAGCATCCCAAGATACCCTAAACCTTGTGCATCCGGAGCAGAACTGGACAATGATGGTTATAGTTTGAATCAGTGTCTCATGGAATCCCATGTTCAAATTCAGTCTCCATGATGAGTTCTCAGGAGGCTGCACTTTTAGAAAGTGACCAGGGTGTTACCCTCATGAGTAGATGACTCCAGCCATAGGATCAAAGACTGATATGTTAATGAGGATTCGTGAGAGTGGGTGTACTCCAAAGCCAGTCTGTGGGTCTTCTTTACTCTCATGATGTCATGCTGGCCAGAAGGCATGACATTGTTAGACCTTTGACCTTGGAATAAATAAAATTCCCCTGTGTCTTTTTTTTGGGGGGGGTTTTCGAGACAGGGTTTCTCTATGTAGCCCTGGCTGTCCTGGAACTCACTCTGTAGACCAGGCTGGCCTCGAACTCAGAAATCTGCCTGCCTCTGCCTCCCCCTGTGTCTTTTCAACAACTACATACTCAGGACTGTCACCATTCCCTTCATTTCTTCCTCTCTGCCCTTTGGAATCACTGTATCAAAGTGTATCACTTGAATGAGAAACGACAGCCAGTATTTTAGAGAGGGAGCAACAGCAAGCGTTTAGGAGGTGCTGTTTACAATTTTGGTTTCAATGTTTCCGTACTCTGCCTGTTTCCATATGAACCATACGATGTCTCCAGACACCACACCCACCTATCTGTGTAATGCTTACTGCACATGTAGCTGCGGGCTCAACATAATTGGCATGACATAGTTTGTACTACTCAATGTTAATGTACACACACCAGGTACAACGACGTGGAACTATAAACCCAGCAACTCAAGAGGTCAAGGCTGGAGGGTTTGTAAGTTCAAAACTAGCCTGGACTATGAAGTGTCTCAAAACACCCCCACCAGCACTGCTACCAACAAACTCCAAGCCCCAAAACAAACAAACAAAATCAACGAAAATGAGCTGGCAAGACGGCTCAATGGGTAAAGCTGTTGCCCCACAAGCCTGAAGACCTGAGTTCAATCCTCAGAACCCACATAAAGGTGGACAGAGGGAAGCAGCTCCACAGTGTTGTCCTCTGACCTCTACATGCAAGCTGGGGCAGCTCTTCCACTCGCATGCACCCACCCAAACAAATAATAAGAGCAAAATTAAGTTAAAACCCCAAACCAAAGCAAACAGCAGCAAGACACACCAACATCCTCCCCTGCTCTTCAGATGAGCAACCAAAGCTTTAAATAACAAAGTGCAGAACTTTCCCAAAGCTTTCTGTGTCTGGCAGTCAGATGGGGGTCATGTTATAAAGTCAGCAAGAAAGGCTTGAGGGATGAGGGGGTTAGGTAGAGGGACTTCCACCAGAAGCCCTGTCCCCTCCCCCAGGCTGTGTCCCCACCAGCCAGAGTGGTGGCTGATTTGGGACCAGTGAGAGGGGAAGCCTTCAGAACTGCTTTTTCCTAAGTGGCACTGGGGAAGGGTAAATTAGCTGCTTCATGAATAAACGGGAATGGAATGTGGGCACCCGTGCCAGCTCGAGACTCTGCTGCTGGGAGAGTCTGGCAGCCCACAGCTCCTCTAGTCTCTCTGAAAATAAAAACAAACCCAGGATAAGATACTTGGAGAGGAAGGAAGTGCCGAAGTCTGCTGTTTGGTCTTACAGAAACTGGTAGGGTAACTTCAGCTTCCGGAACTTTGAAACAGGAGTTAACACGGACAGGTGAAGCCATCAACCCTCCCTCCATGCATGCACCCACTTCATAATATTTCCTAAAACTTATCTACGTATCTGATTCTCTCGCAGCTGCTTCCGTAGCACCCACTAACAAACATGGCAAATATCCCTGCCCTCACAGAGCCTGCTGTCTGTGTAATGAGGGAACAAAGGTAACGAACACATTAAAAAATAAAACGAGATGACCCAGCCAGCAAAGACACCTACTGTGCAAGCCTGGTGACCCAAGATCTAACAGGAACTCACATAAAGGTGGAAGATGACAGAGAAGCCACTCTACAGAGTTGTCCTCTGACCTCTACCCCTGTGCTGTTGGTGATCCCCCCAAAATAAAAACTTAGAAGTCTTTGAAGTATGTTGCACTGAAAGCAACAGGGAAGGGTACCTACAGCTTGGGAAGGGATTTGGTTTGAAACTTTTAAGCAGGTCTCATGAAGTGACTTTTGAACAAAGAAATAATATAATAAATTATTAAATAAATTATTATTATATATTATTATAATTATCAATAAATTATTATTATTGTGATGCTGGGCATCATTCTAGGCACATCACAGTATCACAGTTATCTCATTAATACTTACAATCTCCCAGAAATATAGCCATGACAATTCCCATTTTACAAAGAAAACCGAGATTCAGAGATCTGCCCTGGTTTCTGGATACCATAGGGCTCATTGAACCAGGGCTGAGCGCTTGCATGCGGGTGCAGACAGCCAGGTTTGGGGAAGGGAAGTGAGTGGGTGCAAACGGAATCTCTGCTGTAGCGGGAGAGGTTTTACTAGTGGGTGGGGGTACCTGCAGGCGTTGGAACCTTAGCCCATTTGAAGGAGACCTGTCTTTGATGGAAGTTGCGTTAGCTAGCTGCGGGAGAGGTGGGCCTTGGGAGAAGGAGCACACAACTTCTACAACTGCTGGGGTTGTCCCAGGGCAGTGTCTGTGTGAATCTCACCCTGCCACCATGGCAGGATCAGCTGCTCCAGTCAATAAGGGAGAATCTGGTTCCTGGGAGCATCGAAGAGGGCCCCAGAGCTGAGCCCCAGGGTGTAGCTCCATAGAGGAATCCCCAAATGCACTGGCCGGAGACCCTGGGGTAAGAGTCGTAGAGGGGGGAATCCTGGGAAAGTTGGGCTAGGTCTGTGTGCAGCAAGTGGGAACAGATTAGGACAAACTGAGGGAGAGAGCAAGCAGGCTTTTTCCCTTTTGAGAAGAGCACAAGGTACAACCAAGAAAGTCCTATGGAGATGTCTTGCGCAGGATAGCCTGCGCAGAGCTGGCAAGGGTGCCAGAGAAAGCCAAGGTAGGGGGCGCTGGGTGTAGCGAGAAACAGGAAGGAACTTTGACCCTCGGGAAAACATCCTGGGAGAGTGGTGGAGGGGTGGTCAAGCTCAGGGAGGAGCCGTGGGAATCTCCTGATGCCCCTCCAAGAGAGTGACAGAGCCAGTGCGCAGCGCCCTGCAGAGAAACTTGTAAACAGAGGCAGCTTTAGGCACTGGAGGGCAGAGGCACCCAGTGTGGCCATTCGTGGGTGGGATACAATGGGACACAGAGCCAGCTCAGAGCATGGGGGTGTGCTGTGGTTTGCTAGCGAGAGCACATTGAGGTCCTAGGAAAACAGTGAAACTAGGAGAAGCCACAAAATCCAATGAACTTGGAGTGGGAACATTCAGAGCAAAGAAGCGCAAAGTTGGTCTGGGGAAGGCTTGGTTAGTAAAGCATGGAAGGGAGGTCTGGACCCCCAAACCCAGCGCATAGGGTGATAAGAGGCCGTGCCACCCGGATCTCTCCTTTGCAGCTGCTTTTGGTTCCAACCCAACTCACCATGATAGAGAAGACTAAAGCCACGATGTTGATCGGGTACGCTGGGCAGAAACAGGAGACAATGGTGAGCCACAGATAGTTATTGGGGGCAGGCATGTCCTCCTCGGTCTTGTCATCTTCAGTGTAGGCTTCCGGGCTGCTGCTATCCAAAGCACCCTTAGAGTCTGAGCGGGAAGCGTACTGAGACATGGGCAAAGTCGGTGACACTGGGAGGGACGAGGAGCGCACTGTTCGCGCAGCCTGGGGCTCTGGCTGTCGGCTCATGGCGAGCAGAGGCTTTGAAAAGCTTGAAGCTCCGGGCTGAAGGGCTCAAGGGAGATGAGACTTCACTCCTCCCGTGTAGGTCAGTCCTCTGCCTGCACGCGGCTGGGCTCAGGGACTTAGGCCAAGAGCCAGGAGCCTCCCCATAAGAGGGAGGGAGGGTGAAAGCAAGGCGGGGGGGGGGGGGGGGGGGGGGGGGGGGGGGGCCGCCCCCCCCGCCGGGAGGCAGAGGAGCAGCTGACACACTGTGTTCCCTCACACCTAGAGACCCTTCTGTGGATGCATGAGCCGACTCACACTGAGAAGTTTGTAAGAAAGGGCGCAGAAAGGAAGAAGACCTTTTAAGTTTTAAACGGGCTGCAAAAGACCATCTCACCTTTTAAAATATCACTGAATCTGAATAATTAGAAGGAATGAGATTCCCTCTATCCAGCTAATTGAACATTTGATATTACACTTCTTTCACTTCCCAGGAGAAGCAGGAGACTGAAATCTTTCTACTTCACGGGAAGACTCTCAGGTGGTTTGGCTGGTGCGAACATCCTGGACAGGCAGATGGGATAAAAGAGAGGGATCCACTTTGGCCCTGGGACAAAGAAGCAGCTAGTGTTAAGATGTAAGCTATTCCTAAAAAATCAGAACAGAGACTCTGCCCAGATGGAGCTTGGTTACAGGAAAGAAAGTCCTCATCACCTTACCCAATTTCTACATTTGAAAAAGGCAGGATCATGCTCCATGCCTCCCCTGGATGTAGCACATTAAACCAGGCAGATCTATGTGCTCAATAAATGTTACCAGTTTTCAGGATTCTGGTTTCTTAGAATAGAAATGATCATGCCCCATCTCAGACCCAGAATTCACTGCTACAGATGTTTCATCGGAAATCCAGATATTCAGAGCTTGGTAGGATCATAAAAATAATAATAAGCCTAACACACCCGGTTTCCAAAGCAATTACATTACCATCCTTGAAGGTATTAATCATTGTGGTGGCTTTCTCAGGATGTGACTGTATTTGTTTAGGATGCTCTCGCTTATAGTGTGGTGGCATGGGGGTTACCTCTTTGGTTGTACTTACCTGTTTGTTTCACTGGACTGGCAATTCCAGAGAGAGAGAGAGAGAGAGAGAGAGAGAGAGAGAGAGAGAGAGAGAGAGGCAGAGATCATATTTCTGACCCCTCGTATCAGTGTGAGGGACAGCGCCCAGTGCAAGCTTGACGGAAGAACACTCAGATGAAATGTTCCTTTCTTCTTCACATTCTCTTCTCTATTTTGCTTGGTTAACTGAGTTTGGGTCAACCAAAAGATTGAATTCAGCCTTCCTATGTTCAACATATGTATAAAGATGTGTATGTGTGTGTGTGTGTGTGTATCCTAGAATGGCCCTCTATTCACAGTGATCCCCCTGCCTCAATGCCCCACGTGCTGGGATTATATGTGTACCAGCATACTCAGCCTTCTATTTGGTCTTTGTCATGGCTGTCCCCTCTGCCTAGAATATCATTCTCAGACAGCCTCTCTTTGGTCTTCATCTGTCAGTTCAAGTCAGGTCTTATCAGTAGGTCCAGTTACTGTTTGGTGACGTTTTATTAGCATGGATACTTTTGTGAGTGTGCTTTTTATGTGCGTGCCTAGCACTTCATTTTATGCTAGCATATGGGAGAGAAATGTAAGAAACATCCCTGACTGAGCGAACCAGAGAGCATCGAAGAAACAGATCTCCAGGTCTGAGGCGATTCTGCATCTAGAAATCTCTATTTTGGGTGCCTGAGAAAACCATATCTCTGAGACTCTCTGCTAATTCTGCTGTAATGAGGCTCTTTCTCCAATCCCAATGCTACCTCTAGATTTTAGGTCTTAGCCTTGGATCTTTAGTCTGCAGATCTGCCTCAGAACCTGCTTCTCAAGGCTCAACCTTGACTATTTCTGCTTACTCCCCCAGCTTCTCTCAGGTTAGTTCGCTCTTTTTCCATATTTCAGCTGCATAGACTTTCCCTCTTTATCAAATACAGCGTGCCTTTCCCACCCCACAATCTTTACACCTGCTCTCTGCCCCCCCACCCCACCCCCGCTCCGTGGCTCCACCTCCTTCCGGGCCCTCATGGGCTTCCTTTTCAGAGAGGACCACTCTATGCTATATAGACTCTGTCTTGTTATTCCCTACCTCATTAACTTTGCTTACTGTCTTCATCTAAATTGTCACAACTAGATACTTTGTTTGCTTGTTTCTTTGTTATGTTGGTCTCCCGGGCTAGAAAGAAAGCTCCACAGAGCAGACCTTTTTTATTTTTTCCTCTTTGGTGGACTGGGATTCTCTTGCACCCAGAACAGCACCTAGACCATAGTGAGTGCACAGTAGATAATTCATTGAGTGAATCCGAGTGTATTTAATCATCCAAGTCAGATGCTTGGGGACTCTACTCTCTTTCCCTCAGCCTCTCTGGGAGCTAATTCATCAAACCCTATCGATTCTGCCTTAAGCAGGACGCTTCAATCTGTCCTCTTTCCTTCTTTGCTATGGCTGGTGTCCCATCCTGGCTTTCAACAACAGTGGGAAGACTCAGTGATACCCCTTCTGTGATCTGAGGATGGTTCATTTACTGGTGTGACCAAACTTAGGGTTTAGAAACCAAGTGGACTTATACTTTTCAAGCTCATCAACTACACCATCAATTCTAACCCACTAGTGTCAGCTAGGGGAACACAGACAAAGAGGTTGTTGCCTCTACCAGTCCACGACCCAGTTTACCAGATTTATCAAACATTGAATGAGTGATTCCTGTATGTACATAATGAATTCTTTATGTTACCAACTCATTTGTGTGTGTGTGTGTGTGTGTGTGTGTGCGCGCGCGCCTGTACAGATGGATGCCTGCGTGGGTATGAGCAGAGGCAGTGTTGGATCCCGGGGTCTGAGGTGGAACTACAGGTGGATATGAGCTGCCTGATGTGGGTGCTGGGAATAGAACTGGGGTCCTCTGCAGGAGCAGCAAGTTCTCTTAACTGCTGAAACGTCTCCCTAGCTCCAGTTCCTGGGACGCCTGTTTGCTAGATGGTGAGGTGTCCACTTCACAAATGTGAAAACTTAGGATGACTTAGATAAGAAGCCCCTTGTAAGGTGTAGGGTTTTAAGGGGGGTTAAGATATGTTCTCCGTCATTCGATGGACATCTTTGAAGATCCCTGACATGGCTCTCGTCTACCATGGGAAGGGTGTATTAAGAGCTTTGTTGTCGGGTTGAAAGTGTAGCATAGAACAGTAATGACTTGAAACATTTAAAACGAAATTGAAAAGCAAGTGCTCACACCAGAAAATCTAATGTATGCAGCATGTATTCTTGAGAGATATGCATGAGAGCACTCAGCTGGGCTTTCCAGGTCTCCTTTCTGGAGCCTCGCTAATTTTCCTTTGGGAGCTCAGCTTGTTGCTCTTGGGTGAACCCTACTGGCTTAGAGATGTGGTACCACCTTCCCTCTTAAGATGCCATCCATGGGGAGAAAGCAGCTTCCCAGAAGATGGAGGAGAAGAATCTGGATCCCAGTGGAGCAAAACATCTTCCCAATCTTTGTCCAGAGGGTTTTTTTTTTCCCTTCTTCTCAATAATTTATTTATTTTTATTCAGTTTACATCCTGACCACAGCCCCTCCCTCTCTCCCAGTCCCATCCTTACAAAGCCCTCCTCCCATCGCCCCTTCCCCTTCTCCTCAGAGAAGGGGGAGCACCTCCCTTTATGTACCACCCCACCCCACCCTGGGACATCTAGTTCCAGCAGGGCTAGGCACATCCTATCCCATTGAGGCTCAATCAGGGGGTCCAGGTAGGGGGAGGGGATTCAAGGGCAGGGAACAGAGTCAGAGACAGCCCTATTCAGATGTGAAATGGGTTCTTTCTAGACAACCTTGGATGGAAAAGATGCATAAGAAAGAGGAGGACTGTTCACTACAGACAGTGACCACCACAGAGAGGGGCCGGTCCCCTGTTAGCTTGCTTTCTATGGGTGCAATTTTTCCTCACTAAAATGGGATTTACACTCCCCTTCTCTCTTCCCTCCCTCAGTATAACCTGACTACTAAGACCCTTTGGGGGGGGTGTTGTCATTGTCCCTTGATTTCCCACTCACCCCATGGGTTATTATTATTGCCACCATGACCTGGTCACCAGGGCTAGGTTGTTTTAGTATTTTTTATTGTTGTTGTTATTGTTGCAGTTTTGAAAAACTGCAGTGAGCGTCGTTGGTACCAAAGCATCTGCGTTTGTGATAATTGCGTTGTGGCTCATGATCCTATAGGACAAATGCCAATCTTTTAAAACATTTGTTTTTACCCCGGCAGTGGTGGCGCACGCCTTTAATCCCAGCACTTGGGAGGCAGAGACAGGTGGATTTCTGAGTCTGAGGCCAACCTGGTCTACAGAGTGAGTTCCAGGATAGCCAGGGCTATACAGAGAAACCCTGTCTCAAAAAACAAAAAACAAAAACAAAAACAAAAAAAATATTGTTTTTTTTTTAAAGTTTATTTTATTCTTTATTATATGTCTTTGTGTGTACGTGTGCATGCGTGCACTGCGCATGCATGCAAGGGTTGTGTGTGCATGCGCATGTGTGCAGGGGCCCACATGTTGGATCTCTTGGAGCTGGAGTCTCAGGCTGTTGTGAGCCATCTGATATGGGTGCTGGCAACCAAACTTGGGAGGTCAGCAAGCGCTCTTAACTTCTATTTATTTAGTGACAGTTTCTCACATATATACAATGTGTTTCCATCTATTTGCCTCTAATCACCTCTTACACACCGCTCTCTCTGAATCACCTTCCCCCCCCTACCGTCCTCCCCTTTCCCATGTCTGTCTCCCTTCCACCCTCTGAGTTTTATCTTGCATGAGCTTGGGCAGGAGTTGCTGGCTGGAACCCGGGCTGCTTTTATAAGGGCGAGGAAAACACAGACTGGTTGGCTGAGAAGCCACAGTAAGGCTTGAGCAGAAAACATTTAGGTTAATTAAAATGACCATGGATTCAGCCGAGGGTAGAAAGAAGTGCTTGGGACGAGATGAAAAGAGAAGAATTCAGAGATCAGACTTCATGGTTCCTCACTAGGAGAGCCCTGTTGTGTAACTTGTGTAACGGGTCGGGTCGGTACTGAAACAGTGGGTGTGGGCTGGGAGTCAGGGTTTCAGACAGATGTGGGTAGGATGCTAAAGAGAGTGGGGGGTGAGGAGGAAGGATGGAGGGAGAGGGGATAGAGGGAGGGGGGATGGAGGGACAGCGGGGAAGAGGAATGAAGAAGAAGAGGCAGATAGAGCAATAGTTCGAGCCCCAGGAATCTGCTGATCTATGAAATGCAAGAGTCCAGATCTTCAGGAAATAGCCTAAGAGGTCAAGTATATTTGTTGCCAAATTTCACATTAGCTCAAGCACCAGCCTTTAGTCGTGGCAAAGTAACTGCCGTGGTCTCAGGGGCTTTCTACAAGAGAACAGTGCCTTTTTGGCTAATATTATTAGAATACCTTTCCAGTTTCCAACAACTTACCATGAGGGAGAAACAGGGCAGCATTTCGAGAAAAGGACTCCGAAGGCAGAGACCGAAGGCAGAGAGACTTCAGGGTGTGATTTCTTCAAGTGAGCGTTTGGGCGGAACCGGATTGGAACAGCGGAGGAGTATAAAAACCAAACCCACTAATGTTCAAACTATAGTTCTTCCTTCATTGGCTCTCCACTGTGTTCAACAATAAAGTGCCTGTCCATCCCCTTGCTGATTGGATGGTATAAAAACCCTGCGTCTTGGACCACACTCTGACGCTCGGGATGAGCCCCTTATTAACTACCCCAATAGATCAGGGCTGAGGGACTGCTCAACTGCCCAGTGCTATTCAATACTTGAGAATGACCTGCCGTTTAGTAAGTACCCACCGTGTGCACTGTGTGTGGTCCATGTGTGCCCTCATCTGGTTCCCACGGCAGCTTCTGTGGTAGATGGTGAGTGTCCCTCTTAATGATGGAGCATCTGGGTCAGATGGAGAAGACTTAGGTAAGGTCCCAGAGGAACGGAGATGTTTCCGGATTGAGGCTAGGGTTAAGAAGCTTGTTCAGGAGGGAGAACTGGACAGACAGAAATCACTCATGCTGTGAGACACCAGCCGAAGCTGTCCCCCATGCTCCCCATCACCCTTGTTTCCAGGCACTTTTTTGTTTGTTTGTTTGTTTGTTTTTATTGGGGGGGGAAGCCTATGTGCTGGTCTGCCATAATTCTCTGCTTAGTCATTTTTAATGACTTTGCTATTTTATTGTGATTTGACTGTTTCTATGGTGTGGAACAAGGTTAGCAAGTGCTCCCATCTGCCTTAGAAGTTGGAGAGTGCTCCCATCTATGTTAGAAGTGAGGGCAGGGGTAATTTCAGAGACTTTACCTCCTCCCTTTCTTTTCCCTGCCCCCTACCACCCTACAGGACCCTGCCTTGGCTTCTCTGGACAAAATGGCAACCTCAGATCAGGTTTTCTCGGGCTGACCATGTTGGGAGGATAGGGGAGAGGTCCCAGGAAGCAGAGTTATTAAAAAGAAAGAAAGAAAGAAAGAAAGAAAGAAAGAAAGAAAAACATTTGCACTCGAAACCACTTACAGCCTTTTAGGCTGTGAGCTGTGTGGGGAATTACAACCTGCAGTAATGGATGGTGACACGTGAGGGTAAGGGATGGGCAAGCTTGGTGCAGAGGAGGCATTTGAAAAAGAGAAACAGAATCAACAAGAATTGTATTTCCGGGTGTCCCAGGGAGGGAACATTTGGTTTCTGCATTTTGGACACATTACTCAAGATGTCCAGCTCTTCTGGATCTTTGTCGCTTTGCCTTATTTTATTAATTACTTACTCATCTAAAGATATTTATTTGATTACCATCGACCAGCCACTATTTTGGGGTGACATTCATAATAGAGAGGAAGAAACTCATGATTCCTGTGCTTTTAGACAGACAAGATACTTATAACATGATATAGGCTGTAAAATAAGATCAAATGGTATTGATAAGAAGGGAGTACCGTATCCTAGCTTAACTGTCATCTTGACATAGCCTGGAGTTGCCTGAGAAGGGAGTCTTAATTGAGCAATTACCAAGATCAGATTGGCCTGTATGCATATCTATGGGGGGCTGTCTTAATTATGAATTTACGTGGGAGGACACAGCCCACTGCGGGCGGCACCATTCCCTTGACAAGTTGTCCTTGGCTATGTAATAAAACGAGCTGAGTGTGTGTCTGGGAGCAAGCCAACAAGCAGGACCTTCCATGACTCCTGTTGTACTTTCTTGTCTGGTCACGATTTCCCTGGTAACATTGCACAGAATAGCAAACCCCCTACTGTTGTGTTCCTGTGTTGACTTTTCTCACTTATGGAATGTGATGTGGATGTATAAGATGAAACAAACCCTTTCCTAAGTTGTTCTTGGTCAGAGTGGCTTATCATAGCAACAGAGAGAAAGTGGAGAGATTTCTGTCTCAGTAACAAACACCCAAGATAATCAACCTATAAACTAGTTTTCTTATATAGCCAAGGATACTTTGCCAAAGGAATGGCTCTATTGGCTCATGGGAATGTGTGGTGGAGCAAACCAACTCATCTCGTGGTCATGGATGTAAAAGAGAGGAAGAAGAGGAAAAGGAGAAGGAAGAAGAGGAGGAGGAAGAAGAGAAGGAGGAGAAAGAATAACAGGAGGAGGAAGAGGAGGAGGAGACTGGACATCACAATCTTCTTTGACTTACATATCTCTATCTCCCTGAACATCTCCCACAAGACCTCACCTCTTGCTGGTTTTGCCATCTCTCCATAATGCCACACTGAGGACCAAATCACAATGCGTGAGCCTTTGGTCCTTGAGAGCTTGTTTGGAGGTTCCAGCAGGGGAACACAGCAGTCATATACCCTTGACCGAAGACCAGTCCTCCTCTGCTCGTGGTGTGGAGAGCTCATGTTGCCCCTTCAAGGATATTGGCAAGAGTTTGACCTTGGGCTAGGACAAGGAAGTAGGCTCAAGATCTTGATCAGCTTGATAAGTCCCCGAATACCATGGGACCTTTGTTTATGCCTTGTTTGTTCCTTGACTACTTTGCCTTTGACCTAGAACTGACCCTATTCTTTGTATGTACGTAGAATGGTATAAAAGCAGACTGAAAAAAAGTAAACCCACCTTAGCACTTGCTGGGGTCATACTATGATGTTGTCTACTTGTCTTTTCTTTCTTTAATCTTACTCCTTCCCTTGAGACCCTGTTAACTGCCTGAGCTGGCTTGGTCATCAGGAAAGTCATCCTCTTCAACTGAGCACTCAGCTTTGGGAAGGATGCACATGGAGTGGTGAGGGAGAAAGGGAACACCCACTTAGCCAGCCAGATCAGCCAAATCGACCCTGATGATCAATGGGGTGACAGATATCACAGCCAGATTGCCTCCACATCTTGCACGGGCCTTTGGGAGCACTTAATGTGCAAACTATATACAACTGGTGCTTTATACATGATGGCTGGGTAAACAGGCCAGATAGACTTAACCTCACATTCATTCTCTGCCTGTCCCCACCCTATTCTCTGCTCCAGAATATCACCATTAATGCTCTACATAAAAGGCCTGCAAACTATGGTCTAGTGTCTTCTTTTATAAATAATGGTTTGTCTCATAATAAGGTGTTTTTACGGTATTCTTATTTATTCTTTGAGACTTTCATATTCCCCCAACTCCTCCCTGATCCTTTCTCACCTCCTTACCTACCTGACTCCATTCTTTCTCTTCTGTCTCCTTCCCATTTAAAAAGTGGTGGAGTCCAGATTGTGTTACTATTTGTACGCATGAGACCGGCCCTGGAGTGTGGTCGATGTATGAGATGTCACTTTGTTGAAGGAAATGGACTTTCTGTTTCCCACCATCAAGCAAAGGCCAACATCATTTATATTTCGGGTTGTGAGCCTAGCCTTTAACGGCTGAGCCATCTCTCCAGCCCATAAGGCCAACATCTCATAGGTGAAGGGTGGGGCTTCATACCTAGTGCCCTCTTCTAGGCTAGGATTTTGTATGACTTCAGCTTTGTAGGTTTTGTGTATGGTGTCTGAATCTTTGAGTTCATATGTGTATCTGCTCTGTTTTATCCAGAAAACACAATTTCCTTAAAGTCGTTCATCACTTCTGGCTCTTATAATCTTTCTGGCTTCTTTTACGTATTTTACTAATCTTTGAAAATTTCATTCAATGTATTTTGATCATATTCACTTCACTCGTCTCTATAACCCTTCCCAGCCCCTCCCCTACCTCCCTTTCTGTCTTCTTTAAAGGACACACCGACTTCAATTTGTGTTGCCCATGTAGTCATGGGTATGGTGCTATCTGCCAGAATGTGACTGACCTACTGGGGACCACACGCTTGAAGAGATCTGATTTTCTCTCCCAGAAGCTGCCTGTAGTGGCTTGGTCTAATGCTGCTTGTGTTCTAATGCCAATTTAGGTCCCCCCAGAATGTTTACCCCAAAGGTGAGAGAGTCCAAATGTAAGATACTGGAGAACCCTGCCCCCAAGGGTTAATTCTGAGTAGTAAACAAATATGCCAACAGCCAATAGTTGGGGACAAGAGACATAGGTGAGGTTTAGGTTCATGAGCTAGAGACCACAGGAAGAGAAAGGGGAGGAAGGAGCCACCATGGAAGAGGAAGAATGTACAGGAAGGAGAAGGAGAGACACAAGGGGATAGCTGAGCCATAAAAACACAGCCATGCGGGCTGGCCAATTGGAGTTAAGAGCAGCCCGGACGGAACATAGAGATTAGTAAATAGTTAACTCGGAGTTATCGGTAGAAGAGTGGATTCTAACAGCATGGAGGGTAGGCAGTTGCTCAGCTATTATGCTGCCTAAGGCATATTTAAAAATATAAGGCTGTGTATGTCTTTCCTCTGGGAACATAAATGGTCAAAGATGGAAAGAAACCCTACACTGGAGGTTTTTAAATTACTACAGCTGCAAATTGCTAATAACGCCTTAGGATGAGGAATCACAAGTCCACGTTTCCTCTATGTAGGATGGTGACCGGCTTGATTTTGTGCAGGTGGCCACATGAGTGTCATATCCAGAAGGCACTGTTGCAGTCCAGTCTTTCCTGACATCTGACTCTTCAGTGTTTCTGCCTCCTCTTCTGTGATGATCTGTGAACCTTGGATGGGTTGTATAGATCTCCCATCTGTGGTCCAGCACTCCACATATACTTAATTCTCTGCATTTGAAATTGTGAGTTTATGCATTAACCCCTACCCATTGCACAAAGCAGCTTTTCTGATGAGGTCTGAGATCCTCACTAATCTATGGGTAGAGAAATATTTAAAGGACATTTTGATACTATATGAATTTAGGAACCTACTATTATTTAATAATAGTAAGTTATCCTTGGGACCTGTGAACTCCTCAGCCACAGGCTGCTGGCCAGATTTATCGTATCAGACATATGCCTTCTTATGGAGTGAGTCTTAAATCCAATTAGTAAGTGGTTTGTTACCTTCATAACATTCTATATTTTCCCCCAGCATCCTCCATGGTACCTTCTGGCACTCTGAAAGCTGGCTCTCGTGAAGGATGCTCTTGGTCAGCACCATCTTGATCTCTCCATGTCTTATAACTAGAATGTGTGGTTCCTTCAGCAACAGGGTTTTACCATCAAGCTCTGGTGGGCAGCCAGTGACAACCAGCAAGATCGTTGAGGGAAGGAGATAGGGCAGGACAGATGAGTGTGGCTGCATTGACTCAGTCTGTTCCAGTCCTGCTGTGGTCTGGATTTTATTCCAAGAACATCAGAATATCATTAAAGTATTTTAGACTATATTTGGAGATGAGCTAATTAATGTTCTTTTGTGCTAATTAGTAGCATTAATCAGCTGTCAGATCTGGAGAGTGATTAAACCTGACATTGGGAGACTTACTAAAAGGAAGATTTATTTCACAGGCTCTAAGGAGAGATAGACAAGCAGATCCCAAGACAGCAGACAGATTGCTTAACCCGTGGTTAAGCAGACAGAGCTAGGGACCTCACCAGAGGACTTTGTCTGTTGTCATCTGGCTCCCAGCGATTAATCTGAGACTATAGATCAAACTCCAACCCCTTGGAAAGTTTGCCTTAACTTGGCTATTGTCTGGAGTCTGCTACAAGCAGGTGGCCAACCCAAGCAAGTAAGAAGTCACCTCTTCTTTGTGTTGTTTACAAACCCTGAAAATACCTTGAGCTATTGTTAGGAGCTAGGGATGCATATCATAAAATAAGATATATTTTAGGGATAAGTGAGCCCCTTTCTAAAAAAAAATATAGTGAACAAAATTATTTCAAAATGAACACATCCCTTCAAAATGCTTCTCAAAGTCTGAGCTTTTATCTGGTCATAGTGGTATGTTCAGAGCCTAAACCATGCCTGCCACACAGCAGATATTTGGTAAGGTTTAGTTCTGGCATCTTGTCATAGCTTCAGTTGTCAACTTGACACACTTGGGAAGAGGGAGCCTCAGGTGAGAAATCACTTCAGTGAGATTGGTCTGTGGGCACATCTGTGGGACATTTTTCTTGACTTAGTTAGAATAAGAATGGCCTCCATGGGCTCATAGATTTGAATGCTTGGTCACCAGGCAGTGGCACTATTTGAAAGGATTAGAAGGATTAGGGGGTGTGGCCTTGTTGGAAGAAGTATATCATTGGGGGTGGGCTTTAAGGTTTTAAATGCCCATGTCAAGCCCAGTGAGTCTCTTTGTCTGTCTCTCTGTCTGTTTGTCTGTCTCTGTCTGTCTCTCTGTCTCTCTGTCTCTTCCTCTCTCTCTCTCTCACTGTATCAGGATGTAGCTTTCAGCTACTGCTCCAGCATCACGTGTACCACCATGCTCCTTGCCACGATGATAATAGATTAAACCTCTGAAACTCTAAGTAAGCCTCAGTTAAATGCTTTTTTAAAAATAAGAGTTTCTGTGGCCATAGTGTCTCTTCACAGCTATAGAACAGTGACTAAGACTCTCATTGACCTAGGAGAGGCCAGCCCACTGTGGCAGGTACCATTTCTGGGCAGGCGGGCCCGGGGTATATAAGAAAGGTAGCTGAGCACACTAGGGACAACAAGCCAGTTAGCAGGATTCCTTCATGGGTCCTGTCTCCAGGCTCCTGTCTTGAGTCCCCAGTGTTGGCTTCCCTGGAAGATGGGTTGTAATCTAAGACAAACTTGTTTCTCCCAAAGTTGCTTTGGGTATGTGTTTTATCATAGCAACAGAAAAGCAGATCAGGGTGTAACTTGTGATAGCTAATAGTCACGAGCACTTCTAAGGCTGTGGGAGCCGTAGCTCAGTGGTAGACTGCTTCACCTCGCATTCCCCGCGATTTGAGGTCCATCCCCAGTGAGGCAAGAAAACAAGGAGCTGGGAAGGTCTCACCCAGATGCTCGCTAAACATTTAAGTTGAGACATGTTGTGGGAAAAGTAGATGTGGAAAGATCTAGGGTAGAAGCCCACTACATAGAGAGATGGGGGTGAACAGAGATTTTCATTTATTTTTTGTAACACACACACACACACACACACACACGAGAGAGAGAGAGAGAGAGAGAGAGAGAGAGAGAGAGAGAGAGAGAGAGGAACTGGAGTTAAGCATCATAAGTCCAAGTTGCTATAGGAGTGGTAATGAGCCCTAGAAGTCAGGTTAGCAGGCTCTGGGGTAGCCTCAGACTCAGGTCAACCTCAACTGAGCCAACTATGAAGTGTCTCAATTGCCTAATAAATGGCTAAATTATCACAATTCCCTTAAAAATGGGACCCGAACAATTGATTCTAGTGTTTCAACGTTGAAGTGGGGCATTTCCCTCCTATGCCCACCTACTTTGTTTCTCAAATGCATCAAGATGAAGTTACTCAAAGTTGGGGTCCCAGAAGTCCCAGGAACCCTCTAGTGTATGTGTGTATGTATGTGTGTGTGCATGCCTGTGTGCATGGGTATGTAGCATGTTCATGTTGTACATGCATGTTTGTTGTATGTGCATGTGTGTACGTGTATGTTACAATGCACATGAAGCAGTCAGAGGTCAACTTTTAGGAGTTGGCTTTCTACTTTGTTGAGGCAGGGTCCCCATCATTTCTGCAGAGCTGTGTGTTCCATCCAGGCCAGCTGGCACATGAACTTCTAGGTAATTCTCTGCCTACCAACCCCTCTGCCGGAGTGCGGGATTACAGACATGTTCCACCACGTCCATCTTTTACGCATGGGTTACAGAGATGGAATTCAGGTGATCGTGCTTGCACACTTGCTGATCAGCCTCTCTCTTATCTCTGCTGTTTCTAGCTTAAAAAAAAAAAAACAAAACCATCTCCCTCACTCTCCCCAGCCTCACCCATGAGGTTGCCACTTACTGCCCTTTCCATTGGGGCTTTTTCTGACTTGGCTCTGTTGATTCTAGGGCACAGTAGTTCTCTGGTTGCCTGGTATTCTGTGTTTTGGGGGACTAGGGACAAAGCCCTCCCCACCGCTTGCCAGGAGCATCCCACTTCCAACTGTGGCAATTAGACATGTCTGATGTCCCCTGGGAGGCTCGGTCACCCCAGTGTTTTGCGCTTCCGGAGCATCCCAGATGCCTCTGGTCTGTGAACGAGATACGGATTGACTTTTCTCTAAGCCTGGTAAGATAGCTGCTCCTTCCCTGCTTTTGGAGCTTCTGTGTGTCCTGGTTACAATGTAAAATAATGTTACAATCCTTCTATGAGCCAAGTTCGGTTTGGTAAGCAGAGGGTGGCCTTACGGCACGAGTCTCTCAGAGGAAAAGTTTTCTCAAGGGGTCAGGAGACCATATATAATGCAAATTCTCTTCCTACATTCAGCAAACTGGAAACCAGCTGGATAATGAATAGGAAAGGCTTATCCAAAGCGATCGTTTAAAAAATCCTGCGCCTCACCTACGGGAGGAGGGAAGGCTACCTGAGGAAACACAGCTGAACTGAGTAACTCTCAAATATGCTGTTGCAGTCCACAGAGGCTGCGATGGGCTGAGACTCAGAATTAGCTCTTTTAATTGCTGTGGAGAGCTCCGCAAGGGAGCGGCACATTAGCCAGTGAAGGCTCCACGGCCAATCTCTGTGGAAGCAGGAAGGGTTGTCAAGACATCCTAAATGTATTCAATTATGCACGATAAAGTGAGCTTTCTGTCAAGACCCAGCGAGGATGCTCTTCGGGCACTCCTAGGGAATTTTGTGCATTAAGGATTTAAACTTTCTTGCATCTTTTTTGGCCAGTGAGAGCACAGCATGCTCTCACTTACAGGAAGGGCTTCTGTTGTTCATTTGAGTATCATCAAAATTGGTTTTTCCCTCGAGTCAGCACTATGGTCAGCAGAACCATATTTGACCTTTTCTCTGTTTTCATTCTGTTTCTATAAGTGGCCTCCTTCTCCCCTGTCCACATACTGTCTTCTGTCCATCCATCTGATTGTTCTTATTTCTAGAAAGTGAGTGTAATGAGGATCAATACATACGTTTTTCTATCTGATCATTTTACTCTAAAGTGCTGTCTTCTTTCTTTCTTTCTTTCTTTCTATTTCTTCCTTCTTCTTCCGTCCCCTCCTCCTCTTCCTCCTCCTCTTCCTCCTCCCCCTCCTCCTCTTCCTCCTCCCCCTCCTCCTCTCCTCCCCCTCCTCTTCCTCCCCCTCCCCCCCCCCCCCTCCTCCCCCTCCTCCCCTCCCCCTCCTCTTCCTTCTCCTCCCCTCCCCCTCCTCCTCCTCCTTTTTCCCTCCTCCTTTTCTTCCTTCTCTTCCTCCTCCCCCTCCTTCTTTTCCTACTTCTCCTCCTTTTCCT